>JAQIXG010001461.1:0-22027 GCA_034700105.1 Oconnorella tubifera
GAGAGAGAGAGAGAGAGAGAGAGGGGGGGGGGCGGGGTTATTTATTACTAATTATTTCTATGGATTATCATATTTCTATAGCATACTCACAAGTCATTAATTTATTATTTAATAAGTTAGTTATTAAGTCAATTTTAGTCTGTCTGTAAAATTCTATTTTCGATTTAGATTCAAGGATTTCTAATTTATCCATTTTAATGGATATCTTGGATTATTACTAAAGTTTTCTATTATCCAGGGATAATCCGAAAGAAAGACTTGGTTGTGGATTGGATGGGATGAAGGAGGTACAAAAAAATAAATGGTTTTTGGGATTCAGTTGGGATTTACTTAAAGCTCAATCCATGAAGGCGCCCATAATACCACAGGTAGTATAGCAGATGACGTCATGTTATAATGACGTAATTTTCTACATTTGTTCCCTTATTTATTAAATTTATACTAAAATTCTACTAAATTTATTCTCTTATTTTGCTCAAAGGTCTTTTCGTCAAAGGACGATTCGTCCACTGATGATTCGTCAACGGACTGTTCATCAAGGACTATTCTTATAACGAACGATTCTTATAACCCCTAACCTTAACCATAACTTTAACCTTAACTCTAACTCTAAACCTAATCCTAAACCAAACGCTAACCATAACCGGAGTCTAACAAATAATCATTGCCGAACAGTCCGTTGACGAATCGTCCTTTGACGAAACGTCCGCATACCGACGAATATATTGATTGGATTATCAGTTAATCATGTCGAATTAATCAATCGTTTAAATAAATCAATGAATCACCTACAATTCAATCACCTAATCGATCAACAAATCAATCGATAGATATAGATCAATAAAGTCTAATTAACCTATCGATTAAGTAACAATCTATTAATTAAATTCCTCTTTTTTAATCAAGTTTGTGTATTTTTCTTAATTTTTTTGGTTAAATTATTGTTTTTCAGATTAAACATCCGACTGACTGGTCAAATTTCGATACTTTTCCGAAAGACGAGGGGGTCGTCCCCGACTGCAAGGACACGGGGGGGTGGGACAAAGATTTTTAAATCGGATAACTTTTGTTTTTGAATATTGCATTTGTTAATTTTTGTGTTAAGACGTATTTGACTATGATAATGATGACACGATGTTAAGAAAGATATGTATGTAAGTCTATGTAAGTAGGCCAACGTAAGTAGGTCATGAGAATAGGCATGTAGGTTAATGCAAGTAGGTCATGAGTATAGGTATGTAGGTCAATGAAAGTAGGTCAAGAAGATATGTATATAGGTCAATATAAGTAGGTCATGAAGATAGGTATGTAGGTAATATAAGTAGGTCACGAAGATGAGTAAGTACGCTATGAAGATGTATGTAATAATGTATGTCTTATTAACTTTATTTTAAATTGTCGTTAGTGATTTTAATTTAAAACTAAAGGGTTTTTATAAGAGAACTTATAAGATATATTTTTTTAGTATGAAGATCATTAATGTAGGGCTGGGGGGGGGGGGGGTTGAAAGAAGTTTGGAGAGGTGGGAGGATGTATTATATTTTACTGTATAATTAAAATGTAAATAATTCAAGTAAAAAATTGTGATTTTTTTGGTTTTTTGGTCCCCCTGAAATAAGGAACAAATACCGCCGCTATATTCGCTTTAATCATAAAATAACTTTACGATTATGAATCGTTTGCTTTTAATAAAACATTCCACTGTTAATAACTCGCGTGTGACAATTTTGTGTATAGGCTTATGAACAGAGGCAGCTATTGTATAAGCAATACAACTGAGAAAATTAAATAGATATCTGCAACTTGTTGAAATTTAAAAAACAGGTGTCCCTGGTAAAAATAATTCGTTTAATATTGCGTGGCCCGCCATCTAGGATCCGCAAGAGCGCCCCCACCCGAAAACCCTGCTACTCCGAGTGTGTCAAAGTAATTATGTAAGATCTACATTACTGTATATACTTATAGGACTAATATTTAATTATTTGTAAATAATAACTTACATACTTTATTGTTTTATTATTACTATAGTTAGGCTAACGCATATTCCACAATATTAATAATAAGACAGTCGTTTAAAAGTATTCTTTAATGTACAATATGACCTAATTTAAATTTATTTTTATGAAACTTTGAAAGAAGGGGCCGTGGGGCTCCCCGCATGCTTCCCCCACTTCTGAGAGAAAGAATAACCCTGTTTCTAATCTCAAGGTTATTTCTAACCTTATTCGGTTCTAAAAGTCAGTAAAACACCGTGAATTGAATGCTGTGCGCTTGAAAAAAACGTGTAATAATGTCAAGCTGTTACTATTGGAATGTCACTAGAGTGTTTACAATATATACGGGTGAGTTACACAGAGTGATAGATTGATGGATTACTGCTTATATCTGTCAAGGATAAATCATTCAGTAGAGCAGTGGCATTGGCAAGTTGGGTGGGGGGTTGTGGGGATTATACCCCCCCCCTCCACCGATTAGAGGTAAACAGATTATTTTGTGGCATTGGCACGTTGGGATTGGGAATTTTGGGGGTCATAATCTCCCTCAATTAGAGGTAAAAAGATATTTTTTAAATGTTGAAGATGCGAGTTTAGTGGTTTAACCACCCTTGTGATGATGCAGTACATTTTTTGCGTTGGATGTTGAGACCAAATACATGAAATTGGAGACTAAAATTAAACTATAAACTGAAAAATGGTTGTCAATTTTTTTGAAGGAAAACCTCCCATTGTTAATTGCTGGGTACACGCTACTGGCTTAGATAAGTCGGAGATAAATCATTACTTAGATAAGTCAAGGATAATTTCAATGTCACTCGTTAAAGGAGGGGAGAGGGAGGGAGTGCTACGCTACACTCCAATCCACCTCCCCCCGGGGCGAGAAAAGAAAATGGAGACGGGGAAAAAAGAAAAGAAAAATGTATTATATATTATATAGAATATAAAACAATACATTAGTACATAGAAATAATACTAAAACTACATAACATATAACATATTATGTTATGTATAATAAAATACTAAATATAAATACTCGTAATACTAAAAATAAATACTAAATTAAATAGGACTACTAAACGAAATATAGTGTATAATATAATGCCATGTAGTCCTATATAATATTATGCAATCACAGAAAAAAATCTAAATTTCCTGTTAACAACACAAGATAAAATTAACAGTAGCGTAACATTTTTGCAACTACAATTTTACTGTAATTACTGTACAATTTCTTTTAACAATATAATTATAATTGAACAAAATTCAAAAAACTGTTTCTTTTTATACAGAAATCAGGTAGCTAAAATACTCTAATATATATATTTATTAAAATAATTTATGTGAGAGGGGGCTTAGCCTCTCTCCCCCCCCACGTGTAGCCACGACTAGTTCACGTCACGCTTTTCTGCATGCGCATTCGTTGACTTTAAATATTCCTTAAAGCCAGCCGTTATTCTAAAAAGCACAAATTTTTATTTAATTGACTTTTTAAAGAGTTAAAAGTTTGAAAATTAAGACTTCAGTGAGGTAACTGTGTGTCTGTGCTAGCCACACATAAGCATGTGCTGGCACCTGCAAGGGTTGCTGTTTTGTAACATTTATATAGAATTAATGTTAACCTTGTATTAATTTTTATTATTGACAATTTTATGATTATTATTGATATTATTATTGATATATGATAGTTATGGTTACATTTATACTTGTAGTAAGAATTGTAAACATTTGAAACGGTTTAACTGCAACTAACTGATCTTTAACAGTTATTAGTTAATTAATTTATTGTTTGCTTATTTTGCTTGTTTATTCTGATTTATTGTATGTTATTAAATTCTATATTATTTATTAAGACTTATGCAGTTTTGAACTTGCATAAAAGCGTTTAGAAACTGTTACTTAAAAGATAATTTAAAATGTATTTCATACGTCTTTATTTATACTGAATTCTTCTTTTAATTCAACCTGATTTTATATTATTTTTGTAGCATTATATTAATTTCCTTATCCGTAGTATTAGAATTATTTTATTTTTATTTAAAACAAATAAAACGTCAATGTTAATCCTAGTCAAAGAATAAAAAAATTGTGAAGGTTATAAACCCCCCTCCCCATTGCGGGTCAAATTTTATTTTCGTAACATTAAAAATGTGAGTTTATTGGTGACCGCCCCCCCCCTTTGTGACGAAATATTTATTTGTGTGCGTTAGATACATGTACTTAGAGATCAAATACATGCAAATTTGAGACCAAAACTGGTTATAGTCTAAAAAAACAAAAGGCGCTTCAAATTTTGAAGGCAAAACATCCCATAGTCAATTGTTGTAAGCCTAGTGATAACTTCCAGCAATCTTGTGTTGGGAGTTCAAATTCACTGTGCCATCTACCTTTTATGTATTATTATAATAATATAACAAACAATATGTTATAAGTTTAAGTAACCTTTACGATAATGTATTTTAACAATAAAACAAATAATATGTTTTAAGTTTCAGATTTAAAAATAAAACAAAATGGTTTTCGGCGCATTTTGGGAGAGAAAAATTACCAGTTTTGTGCGCAGATTAGACATGGATAAAGACGGGGCTGTATCATCAGCAGACTTTGAAGCTATAGCTAATCGTTACATTGAGCTGGGGAAGTCTAGCGAAGAGGCTGGGAAAAAATTTAGAAGTCAATTTAGAGATGTAGGCTTATTAAACTGTATAGTCTACTGAATGTATGGGGGTGTGCGTGTGTTTATGCTTGTGTGCGTGCGTATGGGTGCGTGCGTGCGTGCATATGTATGTATGTATGCATGTATGTATGTATGTATATATGTATATATATATGTACGTACTTTAGTATGCACGTACGTATGTACGTACATACATACGTACGTACATACTTATATAGGTACAGTATGTATGCGTGTATGTATGCGTGTGTGCATGTGTGTACTTGCATATATGCAGTCATTTCACAAGCCCTTTGCTTACTAACTTTTTCTTCTTCAGATCTGGAACACCTATTTCGAAGAAGCGTCGAAAATCGAACCCATAACCTCCCAGGTTTACTGCGAATCACTGCGCAAACTCGGCAAGGAAAAACTCTACCAGGTCGTCATCAACTTCTTTCCCCTCTTCTTTGACGTCATCGATCATACCGGAAGTGGATTCATCGACAGGGGAAACTTCCGTTTGTTTTACGAGATATTCGGGATGGATCCCAACACTGCTGATGATTCCTTTAAGATCATAGACACGGACGGGGATGGGAGGATCAGCAGAAAGAATTTTGTGGAATGCAGTGTTGGGTTCTGTTTGGACGAGGAAGAAAATGACATGCAATATTTTCTGGGGCCCCTAATATAAATAAAAAATCTTGACATAAAGTGGCGCAGAAATGGCTTTTTTGGGGGGTGGGGGGGGAGGTGGGAGGAGTTTCGGTTGTGTGTACATTTAGTTTTAAATGAAATATTTATATTGCGTGATACCCCTAATTTTTTTGTTAAATAAAATATTTAAAGGTCTAAAAGGTCGCCACAAGAAAAGTTAGTACAATTTTTGTGGAGACAATTTTTACGTTATGAAAAATGAGATTATATATTTTTTCAACTAAAGGGGGGTAAGTCTAGAACCCCTCCCATGATTTCCGGGGTTCTGGAGCATTTCACAATCTGAACAATTCATTGATACATCCGGCACTTTATAAATAATATTATACAACATTTAAATATTATATAAGATATTATACAATATTATGCAATATAATAATAATAACATTAACGCTGTAATACTTAACTGTATATTATTATAACCGTAGTTAGATTTATCCTACGTTTACGATGTAATAACAAATTGATAGTAAGAAAATAACATTAATATTGTAATGTACCTAATATAGAGGCAACAGTTATAAACAGATGACTTTATAGCACGAACTGTATCAGTTTTTAGGTTATCACCCATTTCTTTTCTTTTTTTTGTTTCCATATTGCTCCGATTACAAGTGTTTCAAATTCACCTAAATGTATTCAACGAAAAAAATCTGCAAATCGTCACAAGGTGTGGGTACTATTAGGCAGCCGATCAACTTACACACTTTTAATACTGTAAAAAAATTACTTCCAATGGGGGGGGGGGGCGGTTATAACTCCCACAATCCCATTTTCCCTACGCCACTGAACTTCTGTGTATTATATTAACCGGTCAAATTAACGATAATCTTTATACAAATTTTAGATAAAATTTTAATTGTATTTTATATAACTTTTAAATAATCTTTATATCATGTAAACGCAAATAATAATAATGCTTAGGCCTACAAGTTCTAAAGATACAAGTATAAAAATTCCCACTTAAAATGCATCTTTTTAGGGGGCCGGGGGTGGGGTGTGGGTCTAACCTTCCATCCAACCCCTGAAAGCCCAACGAATACCAAATTAGAATTAAAATTTAATAACGTCAGAAACTACCTACAGATTTTTGAGAATTAAAGAATCATATACACTCCTTCACACACACACACACACACACACACACACACACACACACACTCAAGCACACACACACACGCACACACACACTCAAATATACATACACACACATACAAACATGTATATATACGTAATAGTTGAAATTACAGTGTAAAATCTTGTTTATTATATTCAATTGTACTTTGATCAATCGGCTATTGTTTAAGAAATTGTATTTTTTGAATGTAAAGTGCAAGTCAGAATAGTGCTACAGGCTCTGGAGCAAAATTTGACATCAGGGGGAAGTTTGTAATTTCCAATTAGACTTCTTGCTCAAGGGTGCAGCAAGTTAACGCTTATGTTCAGGATTCAAATCTCAAGTTAGTTCGAAAAATTGCGCGCAAAAAATTAACATAATTTAATAATTTTTAAATAAAAAATACAAAATATCTATTTATATTTTATATTTTTAATCTAAAAGAATTTGTAGAATTGGGTAGGGGTGATTCGTTCATCTAAATTTCGAACACAAGCTGAATGGGTAAATTAAACTAAAAGTTTAAAAGTTAACATTTCAAATAATATTTTATAGGCTAACTTTGTAATACTCCTAAAGATTGAAAACATAGGCCAAAATATAATTTTGTTTTTATAGCAATTGTTTTTTAAAAACAAAAGGTGAGTGTTTTTAATCAACGTTTAAAAAGGTGCAGAGATTTTTTTGAAACCAGATTCGGAACATTGGGGGGGGAGTATTTTGAAACTAGGTTTAAATACCCCGGGGGGGTTGTTTTTTGAAAGTAGAATGTTGATAACATAACCTTTAATTGCAGGTATTACAGGGGGGTCGTTTATAGTTAAATTTAAGTCGTATTTTAAAACTGTATATATTCATATCACTGGGTTATTGGAATGATGTTTAGAAATGAAAGTAATTCAATTTTACTACTAAAGTTGACATCAGAAAGTTTGGCTTAAATCTAATTTAGTTCGCTGGGTTTTTTTAAATGAAACATATAAACAAACAACGAATCAAACACGCTAATAAACAAATAAACAAACAAACAAAGTTCAAGACAAACAAATAAACAGACTGACAAAATTTCTTCTTTGTATTATAAATAAGACAATATTATTCTTTTTAAGCGTTATATTAGCTTTAAAACAATAATATGTATTTTCAAATATCGTTCGCCATTGAAAATATTTCTATAAAAACTTTCATATAGATTTTTGTGGTTTTGTAGTTTTTTCTGTTTACGACCATGAAGTCTTTCCTGCTGCTTCTATGCGTCTTCGTCTGTCTGTCTGTATGCGTCCTTGCGGACGAGCCTAGTCATACGTGCGGACCCCTGCAGAAAATAAAAGTTTCTCGGCAATGGCGCAAGGCCTACGGGGAAGGGAGACATAGAATTGAATTTGCTCTTCGTTTTTGGAAACGGTCGGTTTTAAATATTTATCCTTAATTTATAAAATGATCCTTATATATGTTATATCATTCATAATCATACTCTGAAGATTTCTTAAGGGGCCCAGCATCGCAGCCCCGTAAACCTTGCTACTGCAGAGTGGCGTAGAAAGATTTTTTGGGGCCCCTGTGCAGAGCTTCGATGGTGGACCCCTTGAACCTCAACCCTTCGATTTAAAAAAACGCTCGGCATGTTTAGATATTGTCACATTTCTTTTCACATCTGTATATGCATTTTGTTACTTTTCCAGTATAGAAAATTGAATTAATTGACAAAAAGAAGAAAGCACCGGGTAATAATCTAATACAGCAAATTGACCCAATTTAATTGGGTAAGTTTGAAGCCTACGGAGTCCAAAAAGAAGTATCTGAATATTCCGAAAAGTCAATGCACAAGGGTCCCCTCACCACTGGGGGCCCTTGTGCATCGTACGACCTGCACAACATATTGCTACGCCACTGCTATAGTGCTCTAATTAGATTGCAGTATATTTGATCTGGACTCATTTTAAATTTAATATGCAAAATTAATATATGGTTGTAAATTTGTAATAACGCACACATACGTTGGCTCATCCCCCCCCCTCCTTAATTTCAGCACTAACATAATCCAACAATTTCGTAGGGACCAGCCCCCTTAACCTCTCCTCTTCTTGGCTACGCCACTGATATCGGTGAGAATTTGACAAAAAGATTTTTTTTAAATCAGCTGCATTATCCGATCATTTAAATAGTAATGCAGTGACATAATATAAAAAATATTATTTTTTAATCCAGGGCTTTTAAGGCCGCGCCGACAATGCGAGATGTTTTTAAAAATGTGCGGGGTGACAACATCTACTCCCCAACGTTCTTGGCGGAAAGTTTAAGAAGATTCGAGGGATTCACGATGATCTTGGACACCTCTGACGACCCTGAGGCCCTCAAGATCCTAGTCCAGCAACAGAAAGATGACGATGAGAAGCAAGGATATGTTCCCACCCCTGAATACAACGAGGTATTAATATAGCGGGGAGGCTGGGGGGAAGGGAGGCACAGCCCCCCGGAAGAAAGATTTACCTTAAACTTTTCTGGGGGGGGGGTAATTTTTTTCAAGTTTTAAAAATGACACATATGTATATATAAAAGTGAAAAATATGGATAAAAAAGTCAACAGGGGAAATTTAAGATTTTAATCCCCCCCCCCGCCCTCCCCCCATTATTTTGCAAAGTCTGTTTTTTTGCTTTTATTTTCAGGCTGGTCTGCATGCATTGATGGATACTCTTGCGGATACTTTGGGATTACATCTGGACTGGGACGCCTGGATTGATTGCCTTACAGCCTTCATGACCGCTAAGGCGTAGAAATAAAAACCGGGGGGACCTCACCCTCTTCCTCCCCCCTCATTCGATACCTTTGAGCCGGGGGCGTTATTTAGTTTAGTTCTAGGGAAGAGGAATTGTAATAAATTTTATGTGGGTACTTTTTTGATGTTATTATGTATATAAAATAAAATGGTGAGAACGGATAGTATGCTATAATAAAATGATATAGAAAAATGTAAAATATATTGGGGGAGGGGTGGGAGGGAGGGGGTATTTTCGTGGGGGAATGCATTACCCTCGAAAAACGACGTACGTGATTTGTTCGGTTTACCCTTATTTAATATTTAGTCGACAAGACTCTAATTTAAGCGATTAATATTATAATATGATTAAAAATAGGATTATGTTAACTGTTATAAAATTAATTGAAATTGTTTATTTCGTGTTTAAAAAAATTATACCAAAACCTTTTATTGACAATTTACAAATTGCAACGTATGCAAGATAAACATAGGATAAAAAGAGATAAATAAATACAGTTTAAAAAGTAGTATAAACAATAGTTTAAACAAATTGCAAATAAAATCAGAAAAGTAAAAAAGAATACAAATGTTTTGGAAAACTGTGTCAAAAGTTATATAATTATTTATTTCCTAACTAATAAGTTAATAGTTTTCGTAATTAGGTTGTGATACAAACTAGTTAAAACTTGTTATATTGTGCTAGGTTTAAAACCCGTCCAAGAACGGGGTCTAGTCCTTTTAAACTTAGAATTAGATAACTCGATTATTTCAAAAATTAACCAAGACGTGATTTGAACACGCAACCTACCGATATTAAATCGGACGCGCTACCGCCTGACTCAATGTTTATGTAATTAATACAACATTAAATAGAAAAACTTAATTAATCTCAGAAAAAGTTTTCGAATTCTTTCAAATTTAAATCAATGGACGTAGGCCTACTAATAAATCTAGATGTCTTAATAATCTTAAGTGATACTTAATAATCATAAGTGATTATTAATCTAATTAATTATATATAACTAGCAGCAAATCCTGTCAGACGACAGGCATAAAAAAGAACAAAAACACACAAATGTTTAAATGTGAAAAATCATTTATTATCAACTGTCAACTATATTTCAATATTTCAACTATATTACTAATATTTCATCCAATTTGAGTATTAGCCTTGATTCAATGGTACCATTGAGAACCCTTGGATCTATCTTACTAGCTTAATTATATGGAGTTACAGACAGACAGAGAGACGAACTTTAGCCAATTATTAAATTAGATTTATTACAAATGTATCACTTAAAAATTGATCCGCGCAATCTTAATAAGGCCCAAATATATAAAGAAATAACCGAGTTTAATTTTTTATAAATTTTGCAAATAATTTTTTTGAAAGAGTTTAGAACTGAAATAAACGAATGTAGACTAAAATATTGATCAGGTGCAAAAAGTTACATATTCGAAAGTACCCCCCCCAACTTCAAAAAAATTGCGTTTTATAATAATTTATTAAGTTAATCAAAAGTTTCGAAACATTTTAATTAACTTCTGTTGAATATGTGCCTTGACCAATCGGCCCCGAATACATTAACCCGACCAATCGGCCCTAAATATATAACCCGACAAATCGGCCCCGAACCAATTTACCCGGCAAATTGGCCCCTCAAATCCGTTTGTCCCTAAGCCAGATCCTAACTATAACTCTAAATCCAATCCTAACTTAAATCCTAATCTCAATTCTAACTCTAAAAATTAAAAGTCGTGATTTATTTTTCGGGGGCCCTTTTAACTGATGACGACTTTTGAGAATTAAAAAAAATATCAAAAGTTTATTTTTTCGAGTTTTTCGAATTTTAGCTGATTGTTTTACTTTATTAATAAATGACAACTAAATGTTTGTGAATTGGGAGGGGGGTGGGGGTATAAATGTTTTGTATTCGAGTCTGTCCCCTCTTATTATATTGCAATAACACGCCAAAAAAATTAAAATTAGTACCTTGATCTCGAAGTATAAACATTGAGACAAAGATCTGCGCAATGAAATTAAAAAACTCAACAATATACTTGATGCACGTGAAGCTTAGTTAACTCTGTTTTAAGCCAGGTTTGAGTTAATTTCTTGTTATTTAACTGAATTTTATCTTCATTTTGATCAGTTACATTGTGTGAATTAAGGAGGGGGTTGTGTGGGTTACACCCCCCCCCCCTTGTTCGCTAAATTGTAATTTTGTAGAGTTAAGGGAGGGAGGAAGGGGAAGGGATGGAAAAGGGAGAGATGAGGGTAAAGTATCCGGGGAGGGGGTTAAATATTGTCATCAACCAAAATCTCATCTCATAGGGTGGTAATCTCAATCGAACAAAGACGTTTAAGTTAGTATTTCTCTAACTTGCTGCACCCTTTAGTAAGAAGTTTAAATCAACAACATCTCGATATACTATTCTCGAACCTTAACTTTAAATTTCAAACTTCTGTTTTTTCTAATTGCTAGTTTTGACGACAATGAAGTCACTCCTGCTTCTATGCGTCTTTGTCTGTCTGTCTGTGTGTGTTCTGGCGGACGAGATAGATCACACGTGCGGACCTCCGGAAAAAGTTAAAATTTTGCGACAATGGCGGCAGGCCTATGGGGTGGAAAAACAAAGAATTGATTTTACTATTCGCTTCTGGACTCGGTCTGTAATCTTCTACTTGTTTATTTTTAATAAATAAAATATTTAATCAAAGTAATTTCTGATCTGTTAATGCAAAATGTACTTGGCTAATTCTAATAATTTTAATCGAATGAACTAGTGAGATTTATATTTGGTTGATTCCACGGAGCCTGACTAAATAAAATAACTATTTTTATCTCAGATTCAGGTTAAAATGTGCAAGGCGCATGGTTATTACAGTTATTTCATTGTACCATGATGTCATCTGATTATAACTTGTACTATGTGGGATTGTAGCATTATAGATAAATCAACCGAAATGCATATAGATTTTATTTAAACGATTGCTTGTAAAAATACTGCGTGATACATTTAGCCTATGTTATTTATTTGATATATTTCTTTAGTTGTAGTTCTTTATCATAGTTGATTAAAATGTTATTTTCATTTATAATATTGTAATATTTAATCACAATCTTATTAATATTACATTTATATCATTTAGTTCTTTGCAGAGTTTTTAAGGCATATCCGCAAAGTAGGGATTTTTTTAAGGAATTCAGGGGGGACAACATCTACTCCCCCAAGTTCCTGGCCAAGGGGTTAAGGAGGTTCTCGAGGCTGGAACGGATGATGGAGACAATGGACGACCAGGACGTCCTGAAGGTGATCATCGTTGAACAGAAGGAAGACGACCAGAAAATGGGGATCACAGACGAATTCAATCGGGTGATTTATTTATTTTAATTATGAATTGAATTTTATTTGGATTGAATTGAATTATGAATTGAATTGTAATTATGAATTAATTTTAATTATGATATAGTTCAGTTTATTTTACATTTTATTAATTTTTAGTTTATTTATGTATTTGTTATTTTTATTATTAGTTTTATATTAGAAGCTTAAATGGGATGCGGACGGAAGAGGTGCAGGTTTGATTCCCGTGAATGCTCGCTAACTTGCTGCACCCTTTAGTATTCTTAAATTAAATTGGTAGCTGTATTCGAGACATAGTTGATATTATACGGTTTAAATTAGATTCAAATAAAATTAACCAAATCAAGTATATTTTTTTTGGAAAATGAAACAATAGTTCGAACGGGGGGGCAGGGGGTTTGAAGCGGTTATAGCCCTCCCCCCCAGTGAGGGACAAATAATTTTTTGTCACGCTAAAGATGTGAGTTTAACGGTGTAACTCCCTCCCCCCTTTAATTGAAGACTAAAATTTAGTGATAACTTTTAATGTTGAAAAAGGTCATTATTTGAGAAACTAATTTCGGAGAACATAGTTTTAATTTTGTAGGGGTGGAAGCACCCCTTCTTGACTAAGAGGTTTCAGTGGACCCCCCCCTCTTAGTCAAACCCTGGCTACGCCACTCATTGTCTTATCTTTTAGAATTTTTATTAGGCGCTGTTTTTATTTTAGGTGGGGGTGGAAGCACTACTAGAAACACTAGCAGATTATCATGGTAGAAAATTTGACTGGGACGCCTGGCTCGACTGTCTTATCAAAATTGTTGGTGAACTTTTACAAACATTTCCTGAAACCTAGATGTTCTAGGACGATTCGTCAAACGACGTTTCGTCAACGGACTGTTCGTCAAGGACGATTTGTCAACGGACTATTCTTATAACGGACGATTCTTATAACCCCTAACCCTAATACTAACCCTAAAGATAACCTTAACCTGACCCTAACCCTAAACGTAACCCTAAAGCTAACTCTAACCTTAACCTTAATTTTAATCCTAACGCTAATGTAACCCTAAACCTAAACCTAACCCTATCCCTAACGAATAGTCCTTGACGAACAGTCCGTTGATAAATCGTCCTTTGACGAAACGTCCGCAAACCAACCGCGAACCCCCCTTCCCTCCCCTCCCCTCCCTCGCCCTTCAGTTGAATTTAAAAATGGAAAGATTTAATTTTCTCAGAAACAATTGTGGGGCTAGATATTTTAGGGTGAAGTTAGATAATTAAAAAGCATTTATAATATGATTTTGAGAGTTAAATATTACAATTAGTATAATTAATGTATATAATAATGTATATAATGTAATAAATATTATAATTAATTGTATAATTTGTGTAATGAATTAAAATATATGATATTTTAATTAAATTCGTGTTATTAAATATTAAATTATGAATTTATATAATTAATATAATAGCATAATAAGTATAAATTGTGTAAATAGTCTCATTGTGGTTTACACACTATTTGGTGTGATATTATAATTTGAGAAATAATAATAAAATAAACTAGAGAGTATTATAATCAATAAAATAAATAAAGAAAAGTACGCCAGTTAGCAAATAATTAAACGAGAAACAACTAAACAAGTAAACAAACAAACAATAAATGAAAAAAACAAACTAACACAAATATAAGTACACTAAGTTATTACACTACAAAATTCTACAGTTATTAGTATTTTTTCCCAAAAAGAGATGAGGGGCGGCATGCAACCCTCTTCCAATGTCTTAATATAATTTTGCACCGATTTCTCGCAATTAAATCAAATGAATGGATTTGACACGAATGAGTACATGAATGAAGAATGAATCTGTGGCATAGAACAGTTTGATTTTACACAGCTATAATCCACTATTCATTATTTCAAATACAAAGAGTTTTTTATGAAAGAAAGCAGAAAAATTATCGTCAGATTTTAAATTAGTCCTTCCACGTCAATCATTTTTAACTCCTCCTCCCCGTCATAGGCTAACCGATTAAGTCCAATATTTTAAAGTAACCAATCACGCAGCGGTTTAAGCATCGGGCTCGAAACTAAACATCTGAGGTTCGAAATCTATTATAATATTACGAAACTTTATTCCTATTAAGGCAGTTAAAAACATAAACAGAACAAAATGTATACCAGTTAAATCAGAAAAAAAACAGTTTTGAATTTAAATTTGAAAACATCATTAAATAACCGATGATAGATCATTCAAATTTTCGCATTAAATTATTCGTCGAAAATATATTATATAATAATAATAAGCTATACTACAATACAGTCTCAGGCTTAATGGAAAGGTGGTAGAGCGTCGCACTTAGAACTAGTAGGTCCGAGTTAGAATCTATTAAATACCGATATTTGACAATGTGTCACTAATTGCTGCATCCTTCAGTAAAACGCTTAAATTCACAGCTAGATCTAAAATGTTATTTCAAGCTGAAATTCAAATGAACGAACTTCAACTTTGCGAACCTTGATTTAATTTCTTTTTAAATTGTATTGTAATTTAGCGAATAATGCTAAAGTACTAGCTTCATTCTTTAACAAGAATTTAAAATTTGAATAGAAGTTATTAAATAGAAATTTATAGCTGAGTAGAAACGCCAACAAATTATCATTTGGTAACAAATAATAAATATGAAAAAATAGTAATTAATTACGAATAATAAAATATGAAAAAACTAGCAGCAAAGCCTGTCAGATGACAGGCATAAAAAAGAAAAACACACAAATGTTTAAATCTGAAAAATAATTTTATTATCAACTGTCAACTCTATTTCAATATTTCAACTATATTACTAATATTTCATCCAATTTGAGTAGTAGCCTTGATTCAATGGTACCATTGAGAACCCTTGGATCTATCTTAGTAGCTTAATCATATCGAGTTACAGACAGACAGACAAACTTAGCCAATTATTATATTAGATAGAATTATCATCATATCGCAATTAAGGATTTATCATGCTACGGTACTCATATCAAAAATAATTTCTGCAACCTTCGAGAATGTCTGACAAAAATGACAAATAAAAAAAGTTTATTAAAACGTTTACTAAAAAACGTTTGTTAAAAAAAGTTTATTAAAAGTTTATTAAACGGGCACATGTAGAGGCCCCTGTGAAAGAATTGGATTAGCGGCCCTCAAGAAAAAAAAAATTCTTAAAGTTACATTTTTTGATGAAACCTAAATATAATAACTTCAATTACCATATCCATAATTTAGCAAAATAGCTATAAACTAAACTTGTAAATAAACAAATTGGTCGTATTTCAGAATTTCGTTACAATATAGTTTCTGAGTCTATGTTAAAAATAGCAACGTATTGTTTTATAGGCCGAATAGATTCTATTAAAATACAATTGTTATTGAAACAATTGTTTTCAAGATTTAGTCTAGATTTCAAGCTTACAGTTTATAGCATCTGTTTTGTGTTTCATTCACAAAGACAACGTTGAAGTTTTAAAAATGAAAATTGAACTTTAATCTCAGTTTCAATTGTCTTCTTGTTTGTCTCTTCACAAATGAAAAAGCATCAGTACAATAGAGGAGGGATTAAAACTAAGTCCTTCACGATTGGCTGATAGTTTAATGGGAGTGGCTTAAAGTTTTAGCCAATGAGAAGAGGCGATGGGATTTGTGTTGGTGTGGGGGGTATAAAAATGATTTGATGGAAAATAATTGGCTTTAAGTCAGACTTTTAGTACGACTCGCTCTGTGCAATACACGTTTCACTGTAAGATATAAATTCATTTTTATTTATATTTTATTTTTTTATTTATTTTTAATTAAAATTTACGCGTAATAATAATTTAAGTAAATTGTCTGATTTTTAAATGTTTGAACGTTTCTCAATTATGTTGTATAACAATTATTATTATTGTATATTGCACTGTTGTATATCGAACTAGTGTATAACTTTATTAAATAATGATTTTTAATACGTTTAATACGTTTAATACATTTAAGTAAATTTAATTATTAATAACTTGATTTGTTAGTTTATTATTGAGGTAAAATAAAATATAAAAAATAAAGAATAGATAGTACAACACCGTTTGAACTTTGTTTAAACTTTGACTTTGTCTTTAACTGTTTTTGTACTCTCATTAAAATTTCATTTTATTTATTCATTACAAAAACTAGATAAAATAATTACCTTCATATTTTTACAAAATAATTTTGTTCAAATTTTCCGAAATAACTTTTTGTCCAATTTTACGAAATATTTTCTATCCAGATTTTACGAAATAATTTCTATCCAGATTTTACGAAATAATTTCTATCCAGATTTTACGAAATAATTTTTATTCCCCCTCCCTCTAGGAATGGTTGCAAAGATGCTGTAAAATAAAAATTCATAAAAAATAACTTTGATATATTTACGAAATAATTTCTATTCAAATCTTACGAAATAACTTTTTATTCAAATTTTACGAAATAATTTCTATCCCCCTCCCCCTCCAGGACTGGTTGCAAGGATGCTGTACACTCTGCTACTGATCGCCGGTCTGTCGATGGGGGCCATCCTTGCTGATGACCCCGATGATTGCTGCTCCTCAGAAGACAAAAAGGAGGTGGCCTTCATGTGGCATCAGATCTGGCACACGTCATACACGGCGCGCAAGGTGGCAATCATGAGAGCCGTCGTCGATGAGTAAGCCACATCTTAATTTGTTGATTGATTGATTGATTAATGAATAAACTGATTGATTGATTTCAGTGGCGTATGCAAGAGGGATGGGGGCTGTGGAGGCTATAACCCCCCATTGGAGGTCAAAACAATTATTTTGTCATGATAAAGATGTGATTTTAGCGATGTAACTCCCCCCCCCCATCCTCTTATGACGATGTAGTGAATTTTCTGAGTTGGATACATGTATTTAGAGATCAAATATATGCAATTGAAGACCAAAATTGAGTAATAAACTAAAAAGCATCTCTGATTTTTTAAGGAAAACCCCTCTTGGTTAAGTCCTAGTTACGCCACTGATTGATTGATTAATTGATTAATTGAATAATTGAATAATTGATTAATTGATTAATTTATTAATTGATTAGGTAATTATTTATTGACTAAACTGTAAAATGTAATCATGATTTATCAAAAAAAGTATTAAATCAAACAAATTGTTTAAAAAAGCACAAGACTTTTGTAAAACTGCAATTGAGGATTGATCAATTCGCTTATTAAAGTTGATTTAATAATCATTAATCGATCAAACTTTGAATACAAACCAAGCGAATTATATAATGTAATTAGAATTTCGATGACATGAATAGAATTTTCTATGAATGGAATAATCCGTGAATATTCTGTTCACGGATCTACTATTCATTTACTATTCTATTTATTCTATAGATAGAATATTAAATGAATAGAACAATCTATAAACATTTTATTCATATCCAATAATATTCCATTTTTCGGTTCTCAGCCTGTAACCAGGCATCATATTTAACCCGTGCATTAACTACTGCATCGTGTAATCTATCGTTACGAAAAACAGACAGACAGACAGACAGACAGACAGACAGAACAGGGTGACTATTTAGGAGAATTAATATCAAATAATATTCTATTTTCTGCCTCTTTCTGTTTTTCAGTCTGCTGGCCAAGCATCCAGAGTTCAAGCAGCTCTTGATCAACAATCACATTGAAGATGAAGAAAGCCCCGCCTTCAGAGCCTACGTCATCCGCGTCACTCACGGCTTTGACAACGTTATCAATCTGCTGGAAGAGCCCGCCATTTTGGAAGAACAGATTCACTTCATGGCTGACAGGTTCGGCGCCAAAGTCGGAATCAACAAGACCTATTTCGAGGCGAGTGCTTTATTGCTTTTAATGTTTTTATATTAATGTATTACTGCTAGTAACAAATCATTATTTTTTATAAGTTGAAACGTTGACAAACGTTGACGAGCGTTGAAACATTCAAAATTTAAAATTTAAAAGTGTCTTGGGAATCTGTCCCAAACAGTTAAAATGTAATTAGTTTATTCTACAAAATGTAAATTAGTTTATATGACTTTTCTGCTTCTTTCAGGCCGTCCTGGACTCCTTCGAGACTGTCCTACCCAAGGTGAGCTCCTGCTTCAACATCGGAGCCTGGAACCGCTGCCTTCGCCGTTTGTCTAACGCCATCTCCGCTAAGGTCCCCGAGCATTAGACCCCCGATCTGTATAAATCGTCAAACTTCCTCAAATATTCGTCTAAATTCACTTAATTTTACAGTTTTTCACCGCAAACATAAAGTACTTTTTATCTAAATTTAGTATTTTTCAATCTCAGGCAAAAATTCAAAGAAAAATACATTTTAAATGTATATAAAATTTTCTGGTTTTAAATTTTTCATAAGTAAATTCATTTACTAATGAATTATAATCTTAACCGTGATTTAAAAGATGGTATTCTTATTTTAAGGCAATTTTTATAAATTTATTTGAATGTAATTAATGGAATTGATGATAATAAAAAACTGAGACATTACAGATTATATATCTATTGTAAAAATTACTTTTAAAGTTTCAAGGTAGTTTTTTAATAATCAAATAAAAGCTACGAGTTTTCTGCGACAACAGTAACAACAGGCAACAAAAGCAAACGGCAAAGGCAACAGCAACATCGGCAACGTCGTGTAGCAACAGAGTGAGTCTCAGTGCGAGCAACAGTGCAACAATTTGTAATATTATTATAGACATTAAATATAAAACTGATGTTTATTTCATTAACGATTTCAACGATTTGCAGAAGCGAGTTTTTTCTACAAAATTTCGCAGCATTTTTGGATCGATTGGGAGATTAAAAAAGGATATGGCTTCTCCTTTTTTAATATCTTTCTTTCGATCGTAGATTGCTACAAATTTGTCGCGTTTTTGTGATTTAATTCGCAATGTTTTAAATCGACGATTTGGTTTAAAATAAAGAGTTTGTGTCATTGTAATTGAGTGAAAATGAAATTCATGTCAGTTTTATGTTTAATTGTGTAAATGTGTGCGTTTCGTTCTATCAGTTCAATTGGAAAGTAATTATAATATAATATTTTACAAGCATCGAGTTTGTGCCTCTTTTGTCTTATATATAATTTTTTATTTTAAAATTTAATTTAACTTTAACGTCATGGATTACTGTGCTATTTGAGCGAAATCTCAGACTTGGCTGTTTTAAGCTATGCGTCTTGCTAAAGGGTGCAACAAGTTTAGTTTGCTTTTTGGATTAACGTATTATACGAGCGATGGCTGAAACGCGGATGTCAAATTAAGCGTTTTATTATAGGACGCAACAGGTTAACGATAAAGTGAACTTATAACAGGATTCTAACCTAACAACTGTCGTGTGCGATTATAGCTCTCTAATCGCTTCGTTAAAAAACATGACACTTAAAAAATAGTTTCAGAATTTCGTAAATTCTTTTCCTCCGCCTCCCCCTCCCCCTCTTAATTAATTCTAACCAGATCATAAGGCTATATAATATAATACAGTATTTACGATATTTTAAAATAGAGAGATTTACAAATAGTTTTAAAGATAAAAATTGCCGCCACCGATATTTGAACCCGCCTCTCTTATGCACAAATCTACTACAATATTCTCTCTAGACCAAACTGTTAAATTTAGGGTAATAATGTCTACATCAATAACCTATATTATTTCTCTCCCTCCCCCTCCGTTACTGAAGGTGCAGCAAATAAGCGAAATATTTCAATCTCTTGACGCATATTGACATTATCTAATTGAGTGGGTGCGGTTTCTAAATATAGCACGTCTAAAAATAGATTTTAAAATATACGTGTAAAAAAATGTATGGGTTAGAATAGTGTTTTACGATTATGATAATGGTTATGTTTAGCAATATAATATGAACCTAACCCTAACCCATACATTTCCAAAAACTATTTTTGAACAGCTATTTAGAAACTGCACGAATTTAATTAGAGAATGTAAATCGGCGTACGGGACTCGAACCTAGATCCCCAGTCTATGAGTCGGACGTTTTAACAACTACTGAATTGTAATAATTTACCAACTTACAATGCCATAAAAATATAATTCAGGGTAATACTAAATAATTTTATTTGTTTAATATAATTTTAAAATAAGTAATGAATTAACTAAGTTTAGTGAATTTTTAGGAATTTTTTTTCTTGTTGATCACGGAAACTTTTTTTGGGCGGGGAAGAGGGTATTTACCCCTCCCCTGAATTCTTAATTATACTCTTTATACTTATTTTAGTTCATTTTATTCAAAATGTCCTCCCCAAAAACATCACCCTAACCCTCTAACCCTAACCGTAATCCTAGTCGGAGAAATCGAACTGTCGGTGTATTAAGTCAGCGAACAATTGTGTACTACGAAAAGTCGTTGTACAAAAGTGACCGTACAAAAAGTCGCTATACAAATTTTCGTATAATAAAAGTCGATGCATTCACGATAATTTTTTCTTGACACCTCGCCCCACCCCCTTTCTCCTTCACAGCATTAATATTTGATAAATCTACACAGATTTATGCCTTTATTACAAAAATTTGAATCGTTCCAATATTTTTCACGTATGTTTTATTATAAAACTAGATTGCTAAATTTCAATTCAGAAGTTTAATTACTGTTCGAAATGACTAGTGCGTCTGATCAAATTGCATTTGATTTGTTTGTTATGTCGTTTTAAGGCTTTCACTTTTATTTTTGACGTAATCGATGTAAAATATAGTTGATGATATAAGCGAATATATTACTAAAGGGTGCAGCGAGTAAAGTAAAATATTTCGCTCATTTTAAATAATTTTAATTTTTTTAAATAATTTAAATTTAGAATAGTTTAAACGTGGATTACATTTATAAGATTATAATTGATAAATTCGATATTATTTATACGATCTAGCTAACTCAAAATTAAAAACGGTACCCCTACAAATCGGCCCTGAACACATTCACCCGACAATTCGGCCCCGTCAATTCATTCAGTAACCATAGCTCAAACCAACCCTAAACTTAACCCAAAATCTAATCCTAACTTCAACAACAAACCTAAACCTAACCCTAACTTGAAACCTAACCGCAATGATTTACAGGCTCGGCCGATCTGAGGGGTCAAGAAAAAAAAACTTAAGAGAGAGAAAGAGAGACAGACAGACAGACAGAGACAGAGAGAGAAAGAGAAAAATAATGAACCAATGTATTTGTTTTAAAACAAAGCCTCTGAGTATATACAGTGTGAAATTCTCATCTGTTTTTTGTCTGCAGACCTTTGTTCGTTATCATTGTACTCAAACCATACAATGCTTTAAACTACAGACAATACAGTTTTAAGAATGCAAAACAAGGCAGATTTAACTTAGCTCAAAAATCAAACATAACCTTTGAAACTAAAAGAAATATAGTCT
>JAQIXG010001462.1:0-22025 GCA_034700105.1 Oconnorella tubifera
ACAACCACCAAGTCTATTGGAGCGAATAGTACCAACTGAAAGGATTCCATGTTTTGCAAGCTCGACGAATAAAGGTACTTCAATCGCATGGTTAAATTGTTATTGATCTAAGACTTGGCCTATGCTGAAATTAAACGAAGATCAAACTAAGATCAATGTGATCAAAAACTGGGATTAAGCCTAACCTGAAATTAAATAAGATCAAACTAAGATCAGTATGATCAAAATTAGGATTAAATCTAAACTAAATTTAAATTAAGATTAATGTGATCAAAAACAAAGATTAACCTAATCTGAATTAACAAGATCAACTACTGATTTAAACTTTGATCAAACTAAAAGATCAATGTGATCAAAAATTGATCTCACACTGATTGTAAGCTTATTAGATTTGGCGGTGCTTTGTTGTGTGCATTAATAATAATGATTATTTTTAATTTAATTTAATTAAATAATTTAATTATATAATTTAATTAAATAGAAATACAAAAATGCATATCAAGCAGGTACATTGACGTTTTATTTTATTAAATAAAACTTTAATTATATTAAGGATAATAAAAATTATACTTTATAATTTTGCGGCAATTTTTTATACTGCATAAAAAGTGGCACAGCCCGATCATCTTATTAAATACTTGGATCTCGTAGAAAATGAACCCTTGGCTTAATTTTAGGCTCCCATTCGGTTTCGCACCTCACCGTTAATTACCACCGAGTTAGTTAAAACCTCACCGAGTTAGGTTAAAGATGGTTTAGGGTTAGAATTTTGGTTTAGATTATAACTAGAGTCATGATTAGGGTTATTGAAACGGATCAGACGTAGTTTGCAGTTATTTTCAGAGAATTTAGTTGATTTTTATTATTTATTTGTAAACAATCGCCATTTTATGAGCGATAATTAAAGAAACACTGTGTAAAGCATACAATTATTTTTTTTCAAAAATGTTTCATGTAGTTTGAATTTTGCGATGAGACTTGTTTTATTATATTCCTAATCCTTTCTTATATATGTCGTCTTATTTTTATTCTAAAAACTTCATGAGGTGCGTAACCGAAGAGGACCCTAATTTTATATCTCAACGAAACTGTGAATTTGAAACGTTTAATTTATTGCTATTAGAATAAGGTTTGGGTTGTTGTGTTCTATTCAGTGTCGTATAATTTTGCAATAGTATATAGAGATTCATTTGTTAAGTTACAGTGATGCTAGTCCTTGTTCTTCAGCGATTCTTAAAACGAATTATGATGGCCTTGGCCTTGAGCGGTACATTAGGTTCCATTTTAAGTCCTTGGCCATTCAAGTCCTTGTTAACATCACTGTTAAGTTACAATTTTCACTGCATTTTGTTATTTTAATTCGTTTGCATTTGTGCCTTAAAAGTATATTTAATTTGAATCATTTGTTTTCTAGGTTATTATTCAGGGATTTAAAAGCTATCGGGATCAAACGGTAGTTGAACCATTCAGCCCGAAGCATAATGTAATTGGTACGCCTTAGTTACTCTTCAAAATAAACTTTAATTTAATTCAAAATTAACTAATAAATTTAGTTAATTAACTAATAAATTTAGTTAATTTTCAAAATAAACGATTGACAACCACCACCCCCCCCCCCCCCATCACCACTCTTTCAATTACAATTTTATGTATCTTCCACTGTTCAAATGTTTTTAAAAGTATATTTTTATATTTTTTTTATTTTAAATTTTTTGATATTATACTGAATTGCTAACTTATACAATCATAGCATTACGTAACCTAATCCAAATCATGATTGACATCAATCGCTGTTTCAAAATACTATTATTATATATAATACCATAATATTTACTAATTATAATGTTACTTTTGGTATTCTATTATGGTATGAATTGTGTCTGTTCACAAAAATACCTCTGTTCTCTTTCAACAAAAATATTTCACTGACTAATAATTCTAATTTATATTTGTAATTAAGGAATAATGAATAATAATTCATTTATCTTTGAAAGATGGCGTTATTTTACTCAAATATAAATTGCATTATTATTTTATTTGCTTTTATTTTATCTGGTTTTTTAGTTGGAAGAAATGGATCAGGAAAAAGTAATTTCTTCTACGGTAAGTTCGCTCTCAAATACAATTGATGTATTATAATACGTCAATTGATTTATTTTCTTTATTGTTCTTATTTAATTTTTTAACGTTATGAGGTGGGTCTGAAATAAATTTAAGATCAACTTCTGGATTACAATCTGAGACTCATCAATTTTTTGATAAAGCACCTTATTATATTAAAAAAGTCCAACATGTATCAATCAACAAGGAATAAAATAAAATAATATATATAATAAGCATATCATGGACCCGTTTACAAGCAATTCAATTAATTTCAATGATCGACTGATTGTAGCGATACAGTTTGTTCTGTCCGATGAGTTTGGACATATGCGAGAAGAGCAACGGCAGGCTTTGTTGCACGAAGGAACGGGACCTCGAGTTATTTCTGCATTCGTTGAAATCATATTCGATAACTCAGATAATAGAATCCCGGTTAGTTAATCCGCTGTATTGAATAGATAAAAATCATTGTATAATAACACTACAGATGTCAATTTTATTTTACTTTTAAAAATCTGAGTTGTGATATAGTGGTTAGATCAACGGACTCGAAATCGAAAGGTGTGCGATTCAAGTCAACTCTTGAAAAGTTTTTTTGATGTGCTCAAATGAAAAAAAACCTTCAGAAATATGTTAGTTTTGTTATTAAAACCATTATACATATATACATTTAACTTATAGTGTAGTATCGATATACTTAGACCACACGGAAAAGAAAAGGTTTAGGTTTACTGGGCAGGATTCCGTTTACAACAAAATTGTAATAAAGTTGGTTTGTACAGATCTCGAAAGGTTACATTTAGTGGCATAGTGTCGTGTTTTTATATTATATAACTATATACACCCAATTCTGTTTTCACACGGTCTTTTTTTACACGGTTTTGATTTAACACGGTCTAGAAAAAAAAAATTGATTCAGAAAAATCGTGTAAAAACTGTGAAATCGCGTAAAAACGGAATCAATTTTTTTTTTCTAGACCGCGTTAAATCAAAACCGTGTAAAAAAAGACAGTGTAAAAACAGAATTGGGTGTATATAATATATAATAGAGACTATATGAATAATATATAATAAGGTCTATATAAATAATATATAATAAAGACTTTATAAATAATATATAATATATTATTTATTTATTATTTGGTGTCGCACAGGCTTTGACTGCGCTGTTAGCAGATGACAGCAAGTTTGGTTTCATTGTGATGGACGGTAACTGCGCGCTATTTGGAACGCTATCCGGTAACACGCGTGAAATGCTCCACAAGTTTCTCGTCGATCTTCCTAAGAAACACGGTCTGGTTTCTGTCATAAAGTAAAACTGATTTTTATAGCGGGAGAACAGATTAAACTGTTTTGAATGGTTTTAAATTGTTCATTTTTGGCATAAAATAAAAGATTTCTAAAAGGTTTTTTACGGTGAAGCAGATTAAAGTGTTTGGAATGCTTCAAATATTTATTTAATTAATTATTAATTATTCTAGGACGTGGAGGTCAATCTGCTTTACGTTTTGCTCGTCTACGTATGGAAAAACGACACAATTACGTAAGAAAAGTTGCCGAAGTTGCCGTTCAACTGTTTATCGTTAATGATCGGCCGAACATTGCTGGCTTGGTGATGGCAGGATCGGCAGACTTTAAAACTGAACTAAGCCAGTCCGATATGTTTGATCCTGTAAGTTTGTTGAGTTGATTTGTTTTTTGTTTGTATTGTAATTTGGTTTGTTTTAGGATTAGTGGTTATGGATAGGTACCCCGATAAAAGTGCCCCAAATGCATTAATTCAACAAAACGGACCCGTCAATTCATTCAATGAATGCTAACAAACTCTAAACTTTTCACCCTAATCGTAGCACTAACCCTTGCTTCAATACTAAATTTAACCCATATCTTAATTCTAAACCTAACCCTAAGAATTAACAGTCGGGGCCCATTTTGATGGGTCATATAATGTTTTGGTCAGATAATGTAATATATAGAGTAATATATAGATTGCGTTGATAGACAAGCGTTCACTGATTACTTGATGTCTGTGTATTTAATTAAAAGTTTAGTTGACTTTATTTTTTGTCTTGTGGATATTTATCATTCATTTTGTGAATTTTGATCATTGCGTGTCATTAATTAGCATTTTTGTGTTGATTTGATCTTAAGCAACGGGTGAACTTTACTCCAGTATTGAAGCTTATTGTTTTTTTATTTCATTGAAGCGTATAACATTTTTATATGCTTTTATAATTTTTAGATACTTTAATTTAACATCTATGTCTTCAATATGGCAAGAGGTAGATTATGCGTACATTATGAAAGATATTAAAGCTTTGCTATCAAATTAAATACCTTTCTAAAGGGTGCAGCGAGTCAGAGATATATTACGAGTAACCGAGACTCTAATCTCTCTTATCTTTACGTTTCTGAGTATAATTTTATCGAGTAATATTTATATTGCCAGAGATTGCAAGCCAAGATAATAAAGATAGTAGATGTTTCATATGGTGGAGAGAATGGGTTCAATCAAGCCATTGAGCTAGCATCAGAGGCTCTGGGAAATGTCAAGTTCATCCAGGAAAAAAAACTTATAGGTAATAGCGTTTTAAGGAAAATCATATTTTTTTATTTTGATCATTGTAAAAGGTGCAGCAAGTCGTATTACAAGTGACACGATACTCTCATCTGTCTAAAAAATTATTTTTTTAAAATTAGTTTTAAAGATTAATAAAACGTAACGTTACTTTCTGATTCTTAGAATGTAATTATTTTTCCATTATTTTTGATGGATTAGCTATTATTTGAGACTAATCCAAAGGGAGTGGGAGGGGGGGTTGTTTAATCTTTTCAATTGATAGTTTTTTAATTGGGGTTTGTTACATTTTTGACTGGTTAAAAGATGAGTTTTCAATAATTAATAAATGAGTTTTAAATGGTTAATAAATGAGTTTTAAATAAGTTTTTTTCGCGTTTTAGGCAAATACTTTGATGAGATATCTGTTGATTCCGGACGCTATTGTTTTGGGGTACAAGATACACTGAAGGCATTAGAGATGGGTGCAGTTGAGATTTTGATTATTTGGGAAAACTTGGACACAATGAGATACGTGCTTAAAAATCACGCAACAGGAGGTTCGTATTATTCTGCGATATGAAATTTAGAACTGTTTTTATGCGTTTTATTCGTCATTTGCTTTATCTTACTGTTACAAGTAATAAATTTATACAAGAATAAATTCTTGTATAAATTTTTTAAATTAGATTTTGGAGCTGGTTTTTTGCTTTATTAATGTAATATATTATCGGTAAAATAGCTTAGTGATTTAACTTAAAAACATTTTCAGAGATAAATTAGAGCAATTTTTTTCTAAAATTAAAAGAATTGATTTGAGCATATGAAGTAATTTTTTAAATTTGCAAAAAAAATATGTAGAGGATGTATGTAAAACTGTGCACATACAACTTTTGATTTTTTAAAATATCAAGAATAGTGAAAATGAGCATCAGATTTTTTATATAATCCAATCCCCTTAATCAAACTTCTTGATTAGATATAATTTCTTTTTTTTACGGTCTATTATGCTGCCAAATATTACATAAATTTATGTTTTTGCAGAAGAACGGATCTTGTTTTTAAAGCCTGAGCAAGAGAAAGATAAATCATACTTCATGGATAAAGAGGTTGGTTCGATTTTTCTACTTATTCTTCCATCTATTTTCTTGGCTCAAGTCTCGTTAGAGACGTGGTTAGAGCACTGGATTTGGACACGATAGGTCCATGTTCTAATCCCGGATAGCTCATTATATTTTCTAATTTGCAGCACCCTTTAGTAAGACGTTTAAATTGGCAACTACATCTGAGACATCTCTTATATAACACGGTAATACAGACATTATACTTATTAGTTCTACATCGAGTTCAAATACAAAGATCCTAATGTTACTTGACAATTCAGAGCGGATAATTTTTATTAGGGTTAAAAAATTGTTAGAGTTAGGCTTAAAGTTATAGTTATGGTTTTGAGTTAGGGTTAGGGGTTAACCTAACCCTAATAAAAATTATCTTCTTTGAATTGTCTGAGAACCCTAATGGTCTAATTAAGAGTTAAATAAAAGTTAAATTATCTAACAATTCTAGTTAAAGAATGAGTTGTCAAAATGAAAACTTTAATGTCAATTTTAATTGAATTTAATGTCAAATCTTATTAATGCAGACTGGAGTGGAATTAGAGTTGGTAGAAAGTTTATCGCTGATCGAATGGTTCGCTAATAACTATAAAGGATTCGGGGCAACGCTGGAGATTATCACTGATAAGTCACAAGAGGGCGCTCAGTTTGTGAAGGGTTTTGGTGGAATTGGAGGTATGCGGTGCTTCTTCAAAATTAATTTTTTTGTAATGCTAGTTTTTTTATTGGTTCTTTCAGAAGTGTTACATGTATTGATTTCTTAACTCAGCTCGTGAAATAATTTTCATTAGATACTAGGTTTTTTGTGATTGTAATATTTATTGAGCATGTGTAAATGGACATTTTTTTAATCTATATCTTTTTATTATATATTAGTAAGATTGATAATATTTCGTAATGTTTATTGAGCATTTGTAAACGGGTATAATTCTAAATGAGTAATTTTAAATGCTTCAAATTGCAGAGGAAAAGTTTTATCCAGAAAATTCTTGGCTTTTTAAAATAAAATCATATTAACATAAGCCTTGTTTTTGCATTGTTGGGATTAATTATATTATAGCTAATTATAGGGCAATATTGTATAAATAATTTATTGTTTTACTAAAAGTATTGTCAAAACAGCATTTTTGGTGTGATATTATACTGCTAGCAATGTTTACAAATTAATAAGTTAATTAGTTAGTTAATTGGTCGATTAATTGATCAGTTAATTAATAGGTTCAGTAATTCGCTCTCAGTGCTTAATTTGTTTATATTTTTTGCAGGTATTTTGAGATACCAGGTTGACTTTCAAGGAATGGAACCACTCGATGATCTTGGTCTTGATTTTGATCTTGATGATTATTAAACATGATCACCCAGTCAATGGTCTATCATAAGACACTTACATTAAAGATATTGATATAAAGTAAAAGTCGTCGATACAATAGATACTTTACTCGCTGTGAAATATACTTTAATATTTGAATATTTTAATTCTCTTGGCTACTGGAAGAATTTTTTTGGAAGAAATTTTTGGTTGTTTTTCTCGTGTATGCAAATTATAGTTAGACGGGCGGATAATTTATTGGAAGCCTAATTTTACTGAATGACGATTGAATGAAATAAGTACGCGAAATTTGACGCAATTTTTGGTAATAATTCCGAATTTCAGGATTAATTTGAATCTTTTAAATTAAGGGAGAGAATTAAGAAAGTAAAAAAGATTGTTTAAATACAAGAAAATGTTAAGAGAAATATTAGATGATATTTGTGCTTGATTAAAAATATATTCGTATTATAATTTAGTTTTTGGAGTGTCTAATTGTTCTTTAGAAAATTGTTTAGTTTTCGACTTCAGTAAGCTAAATATATGTAATATAAATATTTTCTTCAATTTCCATTGTATCTTATTATTGTCAGTGTAGTATGTAATTTAGTTTCAATCGGAAGCAAAATTGGTTTAAGCTTTGTATACTAATTGTTTGTTTGTTCTCAAAGAAACTTATTGAGTACATTGTTTTACGTTTCGAGTGTATTCATCATGTCTTTTGCTCACCAAGATCACAACAGGTCACTAACTTTTTGTGCTGATATGACATTAAGCAAAATACTTACCGAAGAAAGTTTGGATTTTAGTTCTATGTTAAAAAGGAGTCGCGTATTCGCCTATCTCACCAGTTGAATCCTGATTAATACATGAAAGATATTGTGCTTCTTGTTGATAGACTTTTTTCTCTTTCAAAATAATGAGCGATTCAAGCTGTCGAGAAGCTTCCATTGATATTTACATTTACGCAGGAAAATTATTTAGTGGGCCGCTTTAAGATAGTCATCTGTTTATTTCGTACTTGATTTCTGCACATTCTTAACATGTCATTAAATAGTCTTTCAGTGTCATGACATAAAGTAACAAACAAAGGCTAGAAGGGTTTTAACGAATATTTAAATGTAATTTTGCATAGACTTAATTAAATGGCCTCCCAGAAATGTCAGTAACAATTATTGTACTATATGTAAACTTTATGTGCTGTTGAAATACAGTATTTTATTGGATTTTCTTGAAAATAAAATTTACTACTATCACTTTGTCATTAGAAATGTTAAAGTTAAGAGCAATCTTTAAATGACATATTCATAGTGTTAAATAGTTTTTGAATTGAACTCTTTTTCATTGTGGTTAAATTGATTCTGCTAATGGGTATTTGAATATTTTTTCAATAATTACCATGTGTTGGTGTTGGAGCTTTGAATGTGTAGTATCACTCTTGTAATTTATCCAGTAATATTTCTGTAGTTTACAAAGTGATACAAACTTGCTGCACCCTTTGCTGAGATAATAAATAGTAAATACTACTTTAGATAATAAATTTAGTATCTGTCTCCAATTATTGTCGTTTTTCATTTTGATCATTACTTGATCTAAATACTATTTATTTTTTTATTTACTTATTTAATTTAATTGATTTAAATACTAGTTCTACATAGCTAAAAATTATACGAAACGACATAAAACTAACAAGTGTGTATGCAACACATGTTCAATCGAAAAATCAATTTGTCAGAAAAATATTATGATAGGGTGGGACCCGCTACCCATCTTCCCCCTCTCTTCTCTAAACCCGTCAATACCTTTTTCGCATTATCTGGAGCTTTTATTATAAGTATATTTAGTGTATAAATATTTGATAAGGGGACAAATTCTACAAACAGATGGATAGAGGAGGACACCGCAACCCTATAGTATTATCTCAGTAGGCCTACATCTAAATATTCGTGACTCATCAAAACGGCCCCAACTATTAATTCTTACGATTTTAGTTATGGTTAGAATTGAAGTAAGGGTTAGTGATATTGTTAAGGTAAGCTTGGGTCTAGTTAAGGTTAAGGTTATTAACTGAATGAAATGTGCCGTTTTGTCGGGTTAATATAATGGGAACCATTTTGTCGGGGTATATATATACATAATATCGCAACTCGTATACAGTAATGCTTTCGCAATGCTTATATATTATTGTGTCTCAATGAATATAGTTGTGTTGCGCTGATCCTGAGCTACGGTTGAGTCGAGGGTTATTAATTCTTATGCCGGCTAAGAAAATCATAATTTGTAAACAACCAGTGTCATAAGCAGCCCTAAACGTTCCTCCAATAATCATTAAACTTGTCTAATGTTATAATCTTGAAATCATTATTCCCATGGTTATGGGTTACTAAGCTTAAGGTCTGCGGATCTCATGCACCCCCAAAAAACTTCAAAAAGACCCAAGACCATTTCATTTTCTATCATCTCTACTTTTAATTTGATCAATTATAATTATTTTCTGGCTAAATTTATTTTTTTTGAAAGTTCTCTTTGAAAAGAGTAGATTACAATTAGCGAATGGACTATAATTAAAGATTTATTATGAATGGATTAGGGACCTCCACAGTGCGACGCGTTTTTTCTTGTCTAAAAATTGATTATAATTTGAATTGGTTTCTGGTACTGCTTGTGTGTTACTGCACTCAGTGGTGTAACCAAGGATCGGGGGTCATAATCCTTCATTGTATACGTAAATTCAGTTTGCAGTGTTAACAGTGTTACTTGAGCTTAAACTCCATATTAAAACAATTTGGTATATTATGAGTGTTTAATTAAAAATTAGCGCAATAATTTAAAAAGAACGTTACATAATTATCTGAAGCAACCCTCCGCAACTCAGTGACATTCTGACTGATACACTGGTGACTGTAGGATTACCTTTATATTACTACCCTCGCTCACGGTGTCGCTGTTCTGCAATCAGAAAATATCTCGTTCTCTCGTGTAAATAAATATCACTATTGAGAGCACATAATAAATTAGTAACAAGGGGTATCCTGACAAAACCCGAATAGATTAAATGTCAAAACCCACCGACGCGATATTTTGTCGAGCTTCGCGATATTTTAGACATGGACATTTTGGACATGGACATTTGAAATACCCTGACACTCTATACAATGAGAGTATGCCCACCGCCTCGACAGCGATATTTGATACATGCCATTTTAGTCTTGATATCGACAAATCGTCCCCATCGATTTTTTAATGAACCTATAGTCAACCTTAAATTTAATAACGTCAACATTGAGGATAATTTAGTCCTAAACCCAACTCATTTTATAATTACAATCATAACCGAATAAACGAATAAAGAAATATCTAAATAAATGAATGTAGTGTATACTTCATTAATAAATAACTAATAATGACGTTACTCGTAGATAAATAATAAAAGATTTTAACATGACTTCGGGCTTAACCCTCACTGTAAAAAGTATTATTCACTTGCTGTTATGTCAAAAGCTCTTATCTCATTATTTATAACTTTTGCCATACGTACAATTATTGATTGAAGGTATGAAATATAGATGCAAAGAATTGGACTGTCATAATGATTTGTTATTATTTCTTTTCCAATTCATTGTAGCTCTTAGTTGAACTATCGTGTTAAAAAATTCAGGCTTTTATGTGCATTAGAATTGTCGCTATGCTTTTGTCTGCCTAACGAATCGATTACATGCTTAATTTATTATTCTTTTGATAAATATTTGATCCATATTTCTGCTCTTATGTCGGTTAAACAAATAAATATATCTAAGCGCATATTTTAGTAATATTGTTATTTCAATTACCGGTATTGTAAAGTTCAAATAATTGATAAATTTCTTTTCAATTAGAGACATATCTACGGTTGCAAAGTTTTAATTTTAAAGTTGTTTCTAGTGTTTTTAGAATCAGTTTTTCTGCTGACCCAATCAAATTTCAGTGCATCAGTCATTAATATAATCTACGCAAAATTTAGTCAATAATATGATCTACTTAACATGATGAAACTACTTCGTGACGAACTTCGTAAATTTGGTGAAACAACGTCCGTTCGAGGCATACCAAGAGTCCTCAAAGCAAAATCTAAAATCGTCGGGTCTTTCTGGCTTCTCGCTTTTCTATTATGCCTCGGTACATTAATATGGCAAGTCTCAACCATATTCATACGATATTCAAAATATTCAGTCAATTCCCTGTTTGTTCAAGCTCCGGTCGGAATGAATCCCACTTTTCCAGATATTACTATCTGCAATATCAATCCCCTTGTTCATGGAAACTATAGGGATACTTCCTATGCGGATTATGTGAAAAATTTAGAATCAAAGGAAGGTCGGGAAGCATTTCTTGCACGCAATCCTGACATGACGGAAGATATATTCTACAACGAAGCGATGGATTTTCTTATGCAACCCTTTGCGTATCTCAATACGTATCCGCTATTTGAAGTCACTGACGTTTCACTGAAGGATGATATAATCGTTAATTGTTCCTATTTTGATTGGAACTATGATGAAATGTCAATAGATTGTAAAAGTGCAGTGTATGCGCAGTGGAATACGCAATATTATAAGTGCCTCATAGCCCACATATATACGGATATAATAAATGAAACAAATATAAATCAAAATAATATTTCTGGATTCGCGGCTATACTTTACATAGAAAAATTTCAAGAACTTCAGCTGACTAACTTTACTTTGAGTCTTAAAAGTTCTCGAGCCAATGGAGCGAAGGTTCTTATTCACCAGCCGCATTCTGCTGCGTACATGACAAGTGGGCTTAGCGTCAGTCCAGGGATGGAGTCGACAATCATACTCCAGCAATCTACAGTAAAACGACTCCCATATCCTTATTCAAACTGCACAGTATTTGACGGCAGTTTCTTTAATGAAATCGGTTATATTTATACAGAGAAATATTGCACCGACATCTGCGTTCAGAAACGAATCGTAGAGGAATGTGGTTGTTTGAAAGGAGACACTCAATTCACCAAAGAACAGCTATTTCTGTCCAATTTTACAGTTTGTGAAAACGCGAGCATGAATAACTGGTACAAAATGTTTACTTGTTCTAATCGGGTTCAGGATAAATCAACTGATTGCGAATCGCAGTGCACTCAGCCCTGCGAAGAAATTATATACGAAGCCAGTTTAAGTGTAGCTACTTGGCCTGACATTTCAGCACAGGCTTCATTTTATAACTCAATCATTGCCAATAACGAATACTTTAAAGAACAATTATCAGGTTATTTTGATAACACCAGCAGTTCAAAACCTACGGATTGGGATTACTGGCAGGAGCTAGATTCAAAGGGCTTGATTAGGGATAATTTTCTTCGGCTGAATGTTTTCTTCCCAACCTACAAATTTGACGAGCATGTTGATGTTGTAGCCTTTTCTATTGACGCAATGGGAGCTCAGATAGGAGGAGTGTTGTCACTATGGCTTGGACTTACTGTAATGTTTTTGTGCGAAATTGTAGAATTTATCTATAATTTGTATGTGAATAGTAAAATGAAGGAAAAGAATGTGAACTTCACTGCTGGTAAAGTAGGCCCAGTGATGCCTACGACGATTAACGTTAATGAAGATTTAAGGAATCATCTCTCAATTGTTGATTAAGTAGATTCAGTTTTTGAAATCTTAAATCGACGTAAAAATATTGACACTTTAACTGAAATAAGTTGAATTTTTTATTATTTATTGTATGTTTTGGAGTCAATTTTGTGATGTCGTTAATCGTGAATTTGTCGTGAATGTTATTCATTATACAGAAATGCATGTATTTTTTTTATTAATAAGCATCATATTCAAAATGCATATAATTATAATAAGAAATAATAAAAAATATAGTAAGAAAATAAACAAATTGCCTGAGAAAAACACATTTCAAATGATTATAATTATTAGTAGTCTTAAACATTTATATAATTCAAAATTTTCATGGTTAAATTAATATTTCACCGAAAAAGAATAGAACACACAGGTGGAGTGATAACTAGTAGAAATAAAATGGATAAATGAAGTTTTACTATTGTAAACTTGAAAGTATACTTTACACGTGAGTTGAGCACTCGTACTGTATTTTCCTAACTGGAAGTAGCCAAATGGCAGCCGAAGCATTAAAAAACGCGTACACAGCACAATGCTTCGTCGGATGATATCAGGAACGTTCAATTACTATACTGTAAGTAGCTGTCACACAAATTTTTTTGCGTGATAGCTACTAATCCAATCGAAAAGCCGAAACCAATTTCAATGACATTATCAAAAAGCATTTTACTGCAAAATAATAAACAGCAAATAAGGTAAAGTAGGCTATTCAAATGCGTTTTTGAATGAAAATTCTAGAAAACATTGACAAACTCAGGAATCTGTCTCGGTACAATCTAATCGTTTTCATTGAGGTTTGTTAATATAGAAAAATCGAATACTGTATTTTAAGAACTACTGTTAATTGTATTCACTACTTTTGTATTCAATGTAGGAATTTTATGTCACTACTATTATATTCGGTGGAGTAAAGAGAATATATGTATCAATATGTGCCAGAACTTAAAAAAATATTTTGTGTTCCAAAGTTATGTTACGACATTTTTGTGTTATTTGCATAATTAGGCCTACAACTTGCAAGTAATAATTTTCGATAAGTTTTCTTCATAAGTCCAAAAATTTCTTTTCCTTTACATGTGCCGAATCGGCATTCCTTACAAATAATAGATAATTAAATTATGTATTTCAATACACTACAAAGATTGGTTTCAAGTTTTCAGATAAATTTGCAAATATTATCTCCTACTCTATTTTTCATTACATACATGGTGTACTATTTGTTATGAAAATGTAAGTAATCTTTGTGATCCAACTTAGCCTCTATAAATCAGAAATGTATTCACTAGAGAATTCTCATGCAAATCAAAAGAGACTCAACAAACCACCTATCTGTGCACCCATCGTTTCAACAGGATAAGCAGCGGTATCCACATGCTCATTATATCTAGCACTTATAAACAAAACATTCAACTTCAGTAAACTCTTTTTTTATCAACCCGCTGTTATCAAGTTCGTGTATATAACGAGTGATGTTTTTATTCCGTTAAGTATATCTTCAAACGCGTTGAATTTGTCGCCGAATCTCGTGTTATTTTCTATGAAAGTTGCATAGAAGGAAAGCAGAGAGGACGCGTGAGGCCAGGGATGGCAACCATTGCTTTCAGTCCACGTAAAGTTGTTAATAAGACTCTTATTAACAACTTTATGTGGACTGAAAGTAATGGTTGTCATAAAATAAAATTGCAATAGGATTTCCAGTATTTTGACTCTTATTATAAGTCAAAATATCTTGAAATCCTATTGCAATTTTATTTTTTCTAAAGCTAACAACTTTTGAATACGAAAATACCATTGAGCGTCAATCTATAGTATTTCGTATATTATTTTATAGAATATTATTTTAGAGTTAATACTATAAGATATCAAATTCAATTCAAATATTTCAAGTAAGCAAAAAACGCCTTCTAAAGACTGTTTTCGGCCAACACATTGAAGCGTTAATGCAATAATTGAACAAGATGAATCGATATAACAAATATAATTATAGTCATTAATCTACAGACTACCATAGCATAAACTATAGGTGTTAGTTACAATGAAATATATAAAGATTCATTTTATTATTATGTTGAGAAATACTGATGAAAATAACACAATAACATCCCGCTCGGCTATAATTGCATACAGTAATATTAGGTTGCAACTTTAATCGTATCTCAGTGATTTTAATTATTGGATCCATTTTTCATATTAAAATAAAAATATTTTTAAAAAGTATCTTTCAAGATTTGATCATCATTAGCTTAAATGTAGCATTATAGAGATTGTTAATTATACTGAATCATTAGTATTAGTAATAGTACCCTTGAAATATTAAATAACCTTTAAAAATGCAATAAAAATTTGAAAAACTAATAAAAATATATGTGGCATTTAAAATTTCAATAGGATTACAACAAATTGTTGTCACGCAGCATAACAATTCGACTGTATAACGTATTTCTACTACAGTTTTTTATAGTTAGAAAAACATATTTACTCTTTTAATGAAAAATAATTTATACAAATAGCATAAAAATCGAAATATTAAATTTTAATGTTTAAGTTAAAAGTTTATTGTATAGAAAACCAAAAACATCGAAAATATTAATGAAAAACAAATTTCTAATTTTCATGAAAAGCATTGTCTTGAAAGTAAACACAATCTACTGCTATAAAACATGAGAGTTATTTTATCAACTAGCGGGCTAAAAATAGTAAGACTTTTTATGACAGCAAATCAGAAATTCATCTCCTGACTACTGTCAATGCAAAGAATATATATTAATATAAAGTATTAATATACTGTTCAGAATTAAATTTAGTAATTGCAAATCTAATGTTAAAAATTACAATATATAGAATTATGACCAAATTCTGATACTGAAACAATTTACACCGAGAGAGACAGCCTATTATAATGATTACAGAAATCAATTAAAGCTCGATAAATCACTGCATTATTTCCAAATAATATCTTACGATAATAAAAAATAATAATTCTTATATTAATAATAATAATTCAAAGAATAATAATTAATATCATCTTTAAGAAGCATTGGCCAGACTTAAAAATTTGCGTAATATGTAATATAGCAGAATTTTAATTAACATTTCCTTCTTATTGTAAATAAATGTAAATATACACTATACCAGTAAATATAGAAATATTTACAGTTTACAATGCTAAGGAGGGGAGTTAAAAGTGTGCGGGGGGGGGTTATATGACTAAAGATACTACACTTGGTAATTGCAAAGTTAATGTCACATCAGCACAAAGAACTAACGGTGACAGACGTTTTCAACTGACTCTCAATATAAAACGACATAGCTAGTGTCTATAAAGCTTTAACAAAGTTTACTTTCAAATGGATAAAAATCATGTAACGCTTTTTATTATAAAAATAAACAATCCTTACGATATAATCATAATCTTTAACTCAAGTTTAGTCATCAAAACTTAATAATAAAGCTCGTTAGAGAGGTGGTTAGAAAGTGGGACTAGTCAGCTAATGATACAAGTTCGAATCCCGGATAGGTCACTATTTCTCTAACATGCTGCACCCTTAGTAAGATGCTAAATTGCCAGCAAAGTCTGAGACATCATTCGTACAATACAATAATCCAGGAAGTTAAACTTAACTTTAAATTAAAGCAAATACATTTCAAGTGTCCAGATAACTTAAAAAAAAATGAAAGTTTTTAATAATTTATAAATAAATCAAATTAACAAGCTTTCTGATCTTTATATTTTTTTTATCAAACAGACAAAATAAGAACAAATAATGAACAAAGAAAACAAAGTAGAACAAAAAAAAATCGTTTTTGTTTACGATGTAACAGGAGAAATAGAGAGCAGTGAGCCGAAGAGAAAATGTTGAATTATGGGAAACTTTGCAAGAACCTGAAAGATAAAGATGCAAAAAAGATGTATTGTAAAAAGATATACTGTAAAGGATGCAGCTTTAGAACATTACAACTAGTTTGTAAAATAGTTGATCATAGCCTGATTCTATAATCTTACTTGCAGCATCAAAGATTCATAAATGTCAACTCTCGTTAAATGCTAATAAATCACTTTTTCAATTCAAAAATTTAAAATAAAAACTTACAAGTTAAATTCATAAAGAAGATTACAAATATAAGATCCTACCTCAGCGCAGTACATTTTGATAAGACCTTGATTTACTTTAGACCAACTAGGTACACCACTGATATTCCATAATTGATTAGAGTGTTCTGCAAACGGACCAGTTTTTACCTGATAAATATATAAATAGATCAATTTCTACTCTACCTGATAAATACATTAATAAATCAGTTTTTACCTATAAGTAAATAAATAGATCAATTTTTACCTCATAAATAGATAAATAAACACATTTCTACAAATAAATAAACAGTTTTTAAAAATAAATGAAATAGTTAAATATTAAATTTTTATTTCCATTTTGAGTAAATATACAATATACCGATTGTTTTGCATTAACACCAAATTTACGTTTTTGATCATATTGCATATAAAATGCTACCTTTGTGCATGCACAAATAAATGAAAAAACAACAAAAATGAATAAGTAAGACACTTAATTCAACAGCTATCAGAGTCGCTGTACTTGGACTCTATCACTTGTTGCACCCTTTAGTAAGACGCTTAGTTCAACATCTATCAGAGTCGCTGTACTTGGACTCTATCACTTGCTGCACCCTTTACTAAGACGCTTAATTAACATATATAATAGAATATGAACCTTGTGAATGTACTGTATGCAACCCAGAAACATAAAATCTTTTGAAAAAGAAGAACAAATTTCTTCGCTTAGAAATGACTTGGGTTTCAATCGTGGATGGTCTGAAATAATACAGAATAAAAAAACCAATAAAATTTGCGACAAGTTTTATTCTAAGCTAAAATTATAGAACTCGTATATACAATTTTAGAATAATGGAATGTTGATACTAAAAAAATTATAAAACTCTCCAATTCTAAAAACATAATTGCAGATTTTTTTAAATACTACTTTTCAAAGTCATCAAATATACTTGTCTTCCTGCCTGATACTTAATGTAACATCAGCACAAAAGAACACTTTCATGAAAAATTTGATTATGTAATCAATATAAAAACAGCCACAAGGTAAACTAAAACACAATGCTAATTTAATGAACTGTACGAGTGAAACAAATGATAACGTGAACATTCAACACTTAAAAAAAAAAGCTCGGTAGAGGAATAGTTATAGCACTGGCCTCGGATGCAACAAGTCCAGGTTCGATTCCCGTGAAGCTCACAATTTTTCATATCTTTCTACACCCTTTAGTAAGCCGCTTAAATTGGTATCTATGTCTAAGACCACATTCACAAAGTACAATAATCTAACATGTATTAATTTTAAATTGTAAATTGTAAATTGAACACTCTTTACAAAAGGAATTCCTTTCATGAAATCTAACTAAAGAAGCGTTATATACCAAAACAAACCTAGAAGTTGAGCACTGCCCCAGAGAAATGGCACAAACTGATAATCATCGAGATTCCAAACACCCTGACTACCTGCCGGCTCAAGTCTGTATGTGATCTGTACTTTACGCATTATCTCTATATATCTGCATTACAAATTTATTTAATACTATATTCAATATTAACGCTATAGAAAACTGCTATAAGTAAAAACACGTTCAAATAAACTGATTCTTCTAAATTCTAAATTCGTTTCAAAGTAAAGAAATTCATATCTTGAAAATCTTGAATAACAAAAGGTCAGGTTTGAAGTTTGAGAACTAGATTTCATCAGCTTGTTGCACCCATTGACAGAATGATTAATACAGCAAAAAACTCATTGATGTCATTTACAAATAGTAACAGAGACAGTACGTTTAAATTCAGATAACAAATGTTAAGAAGCGTTTATTTTCACAGATTATTTAATATATCATTATTGTAGTTAGCTTAAGTTAACATCATGGGTTACCGTATTATTATTTTAACAACAATGTCTCAGACGTAACTGTCAATTTAAACGTCTTCCTAAAGAATGCAGCAAGTTAGAGAAATAGTGAGTTTTCCGATATTCGAACTCGGATCTGTCATATCCAAGTCCAAACTCTAACCACTTCTCTAACAAACCTCAAATGGATAGTTAAATATATCTAGAAGTAAATGATTTATATTTACCCGTTAATATTAATAAATGAAGAAGTTTACCGAGCAAATACTTTGCAGACAACTGCCACAGAATCCTCTCTCACACACGCTCCGATTTTAAATAAACAGCAAAGAAAAGCTATAAATGACATTTCATGTCCTAGAAAATAAAAGATAAAACAAATAAAATTTAAAATAACTGTACAAGTCACGCAAATAGCTGAATATAAGTAATCATATAGAGAAAATGATTTTAAACGTTTACAAATTATTTTAGATTTTGTTTAAAATATATTTTAATTAGCTTACAAATTTTATATAAATATGTCAATAAAATATTACGTATCTAAAATACACCAAAATTAGAGATCAAATTTGTACGAGAATCGGATACGACGTATTTCATAAAAACTGTCATTAATTTTCAAGATAGACTAAATATAAAGACAAACCGGTTCCATAGTCTATTCTTGTAGAGTTGCCCACCCCTTCTACTAAATAAGGTTGTATCTCAGGAATAGCTTTGTGAAACTTTGCATCCAATGCATCCGTTAGCAGTTTTTCAGCACCCTGTATTTCAAAAAGCAAAATTTAAATTGGCAGAAATTCTGTAAGAAAAACTTTCAATAAAAGTATTACTTTCAATAGGAACATTATAATAAACATGCAATGAAAAATGAATGCATCAAGAAAACTATAATCATCTTAAATCTTGTCTTGTTAATTGATTAACTGTCATCAATTAATTGTCAAGTTAATTGATTAACTTGACAATAATAATACTACTTTAAGAGTATTTCTGTTCTTCTATTGCTATATTACATTGTGATTGAAGAAATTTAAAGAAATAAAGCCACAAATAAAAACAGCATTAATATAATGAAATTAAAATATTTTAGGTTGATGACAGCATTATGACTGCAAGCAAGCGTTAACAAAAACTTAATTAACTTAATGTAAAATAAGTATACTCCATTCTTAGGTTATAAGCTAACAAATGATTGAAAAGATAAAATAACATACAATAACCAAGGCAGCCACAAAATCTACATACCGCAACCGATTGTTTCAAAAAAAAACCTATAAAAAGACAACATTTAATAACAATTCTAATTTTTATCAAATTAATTTGCGAAAGCAGTAAAGCTTACTTCTTGTAATCTTTTAAACCAATCACGAAACGCCTTGTTGCCGAACCTCTGTGGCTGGTCGGTGGGAGGGACTTCATCGACCCATCGGTCAAGAACTGATAGAAGAGTCAAAAGGTTTTCTGTCGTCTGAAAAAATATTAATTTTGAAGAAAGTGGAAAAGAGATTATGTTTAACATCTGAATTATATGAAAGATGTTAAAGACGTAGCTGTCAACTTACGCGTCTTATTAAAGGGTGCAGCTAGTTTGAGAAAATAGCCGAAATTCGAACCAGGGCCTATCGATTTCGAATCAAACGCTCTAACCACTTTCAAAAGGTCCTTAATAAAAGTAAAGTTTACTTTCTCGTCAAGTTTTTTTTAACAGGAAAGTAATTATTTGTAATTTTTTAAGGTAAATCAAATGCCAATAGATCAAATGTCTGTAGATCAAAAGTCTGTACACGAATTGTTGCGAAACCCTTTGAAACTTTTAAATAAATCTGTAATTCTAAAAATATCAGCAAAAGTTTGAACAAATCTCTTACATTAGACATATGACAAGGGTCTGTCAACTTCTTATTCTTGACTTCATCGTTTAGGAAACAGATGAAACCCAGCAAATCCTGATAGGCCTATGAATTAAAACAAAATGAAAACAACGCACACAAAATTCTATGTAACGGATAGAAGAAATGTAATTGAACTTAATATCCAGAATAAATCACACACGATAAAAAACATTTATTTCTGACTTTATAATCTCATTTTACTAATTTGGCACACAATATGCTATTGTTTTTTGTTTGGCACACCGTGTAGATGCACATTCGTGTTAATACTAATGATAAATAGGGAGGAATAGAAATAATATTCGTTAAATCGTTATACCCCTGATTTAATCCATTTTGAATTGATATCCTCAGGATTCAAAACTTCTCTTTTTGGTACAATAAACTCGTGCGTTTCAAGTGACACAGTCACAAAATCCCCTTGTGAAATAAAATAAGCATTATACATGTAACTACGCATCAAGATCTGAAATCATATCCTCACAATAAACTTAATTAAATATACGTTCGCTCTCTTTGCAATGAAAATATATTTCCATTCACGATTTTGAACCTGAGACGAAATTATAACAATATTATATAATAATCTTTACATTATAGCTATTACAATAGCTATAATGTAAACATTATTGTGTATCATTGTTCGGTGAAAAAAGCAACATACAGAATTTGTTCTAATTCAGTCAAATGTTAATATATTTCGATCTTTTGTCCATAACTCGGTCAGTTTTTATTTGCGACAAGAAATGTTTGGACATTCTTGTAGCCCTCGTCGAGACGAATCCAACGGTATATAACATTACACTGAGTCCCGATGGGACCCCTGCGGAATAACAACCCATTGTTTATATTTGAAGATACTTATAAAATATATACATAATGGATCAAACAGTTCTTTTACATAAAAGTATTTAAATTATATTTTTGTAGCAAAAATGATAAAAACAACAAAATAAAAATATAAATAAACAACCACTGGGAGCAGCCATCGTAGCAAGAACTTATGATAAAGGAGAAGGGGTCAAACATTTCTGAATTTGGGTGGGGGATGAAATTCGAATTCGAGTTTCATTTGCTCTATTTATATTAAAAAAGCTAAAATAGAAATAATTACGGTTTGAAATATGCGATACGTTTCATTCTTTATCACGTTCAAAAAATTTGACTGTAAATTAATTACGTGGAAGTCATTAAATTTAGCGATATCGACGAGTAAAGATTTAGTTAATTCTCAGCAAAATCAATGAAAATGAGTGTTAATTCGTTCATTGACAATTCAATTTTTATTTTAAAGTGGTTTCTACATAAATGTCCTATGTCATATTTTTCGTTCAGTCAAAATATTATCTTCTGAGAAAATGTTTATGTTCTCACTTGAAGAATAAATTTACGTATGCCGTCAAACAAGGGGCCGTCCATAAAGTACGTCACGCTATTTTTGACAATTTTTACCCCCCCCCCCCCCTGTCACAATCTGTCA
>JAQIXG010001463.1:0-22022 GCA_034700105.1 Oconnorella tubifera
TGTTATTTTATTTAATTCATATAAATTGTGCAAAAATCTCTTTTTACTTAGTCTTAAAATTAACAGCACAAATTTTTTAAATATCAATTTTTTTAAATTTGCAAAAATTAAACAGAATTGAAAAATTGTAACAACTTTAGAGTCAATAGAATTCAATTATGAATCACAAAATATTAGACTAGGTAAAGCATTCCAAAGATTAGCGATTATAATTATTAATCTAGTTTAATTTATTAATTGTCATGAAGAAGATTGCTAAATTAATCATTGTTAAATGGTGCAGCGCCCTTTAACAATGATTAATTTAGCCAAGTTTATTGACAAATAAACTTGACGAATTGAAAGAAACATTTGGATTCGACACTATAACATTTAGGATTGAATACAACAAACTCTAACCACTCACTATACCTTTGAAACAGCTTATGCAAGTATCAAGAAAACTAAATCATATAAATTGCTTAATCTATAACGTAAGATTTAAAAATTGCATAATAATTACGGTTCGTTAATATTACAATTATGAAAGTATTGAAAAATCAAATCGGTTTAGTCAATATTAAAAAAAAAATCTTAAAAATAATGTCATATAATAAATATCATATAAAGTCAAATGATACAAATTTAAAGCATTTTGAAGCTAATCAAATCACAGATTTAAAATTAACAACAATTTAATATCTACGAAGCCGCAGATAGAATAGTAACAATGTCATCACACTTGAAAATAATGTTTCTTTAGTGTTGTACTATTTCTTCAAATTCAACATGCTATTCATGACAAATTACAGAGAGAAATAGAGAGATTCTCTGTGTCGTCGATAATGTGCACAGTACAACTTTAAATTGATCTTCGAAATTTATTATAAATTTAAGGTCAAATTTAAATTGCAATTAAGTTGTGGAAGCGTTTCTCCGATTTATAATATATCGAATAACACGGTTAGTAGATTAACACGCAGTCGAATGCGTTGCGGCGTTACCAATTCATTCGCTAATATTAATTTAATATTGATTTCATTTTTATTGATTTAATATTCATATTAAAATAATGTTTGATATATAGTTCTATATTTTTAGGGAGAGGAAACACTTTCGATCTATAAGTCCGCCTCTTAAATTCACCGCTTAAGATTAAGATTAATTTACAATAGAATTAAAAACAGTTACTGTAGTTTAAGTAACAATTTTAATGATAACATTCCATTATAAATAAAAAATAGTTATAATAAAAACGAAGAAATTCATTGGTATTGACCTTGTATTGACATTGAATCAATATTAAAGTATAAACTGTTAAATATATTTAAAATTAAAATTAAATATGAATATTATTTTCACATAACTTCTGTTCAATTATATCTGTGCGTATTATACAAGAAATATCAAATAGCAGCAATCTTCAACAAGAGCGTCATTTGTAGTACTTTGAAGGGGGAGGGGATAAACAATTCTAAAAAACAGGTCATGCAAGAAATGAGTAATATTATAGCTGTTGATTATTCACAAATTTGAAAATTTGAATTACTTTAGTAATTTATTTTTTTTTTGTTTATTCCTGTACTATAATAGCAGATGCATATACAAGTTTCAGTTGCAATTATTGGCGCACTATAAAAAGAAAAAACTGTTAGTTAGAAAAGACTGTTGGTCTTTTCTAACTTAACTACTGGTAAAGAATCGCTAAGTTTTTCTGTATCTTTCTGTAACAAAATTTTGAAGTAAAAACTTATTTTTTTAAATGTATTAAATTAAAGTTGATAATTCACAATACTACAGCGTTATCTGTTGAATGTGTGTTCATATTTCAATGTTGCGCATTATTTAGATTGTACGATTTTTTGTTCTCGACCGATTGGCACAAAGTTTACTTCACAGTTTTAAACCGATTTCTTAATTTACATTTATTATACTTTTAGTTTCAATTATAAAATTTAAGTAAATTAATTTATATAGATGCTGTATATTCAATTAGAAAAACAAGACAAAAATACGCAAGTTTAAGCAACTTTTTTTTCTTTTCGTACGCATTTTAAACAATAATGAGAATCTTAAATAACAGCAATAATAAACAAATAGCTGGATTCAGTTCTACAGTTAAGAGAACAAAACAGTAAGTGATCTACAATATCTAAATACAGCTTTTTTACTAATAAAATTATTGGCATGCCAGCAGGTAAGAAAACATTTTTAAAATGTTTATGTCATAACTATACATAAAAGTTAAAAGTTCGTAAAATGTCTTTTTGATAATAATGTAATGTCTTTATTATACATTAAAATTATACATTTTGATACATTATATATTAAAATTCCATCATATACAACAGTGAAATCAAAATAATTTGAAATAAATACAAATCTAAACACGGTGAAATTTGTATTTACTTCTTATTAACGTCACATCAGCAAAGAAGCTATGTCGTGCCGAGTTGTGACTAGATAATACAGCGTATGCAGAAAACAAGCGATAAAGTTAACGATGGAGTAACAACACAGTGCATTAAAATAATCGTCGTAGAATCAATTATTAAAAATGATTGATAAAGGGTGCATCAATCATTTAGGTTTGATCTAATAATCTAATTCGATTAAGATTCTTAAATGAAAATTTGAACAATTTGACCAGTTACATTACAAAAAACCAAGCATCAGTTATAAGCACCATAACAATGATTATATTATATAATGTACAAATGAAATTTACATTTGTATATTCAAATTATAAATACTAATGACTTTTAATTAAAAAATAGTAATTAATTATATGAATAATAATTATATGAACAATCGAGTTCATATAATTTAGATTCTACAAGCTATATGTAGAATCTAAATTATATGAACTCGATTGTTTGTTTACGTATCAGTCATTATTAAAGATCTTGCATTCAAAGTTGCTCAGCTGTATGAATGGGTGTCATGCTTACCCCGCCCGAAATTTGTTGTTATTTTTATGAAATTAATTTAACGTGCACAAAAAATTCCTTAATCTGCCTCAATTATAGCCTTTACTTACTATTCACAGTTAGTTATTTGCTACAGTTCAAGTAGACACATGTAAAAATATGAATCATGAATATTTCAAACTTGTAAAAATTTGTCACCCCCGAATTTTTTACGCCACTCAAAATATTTTCAATTGACTACCCACGTGCAAGCCACTTGAAGATACGCCCACATAAATGTTTTCAGATATACCGCCTTTTTGTTGCCGAAGGTAGTGCCATCTAATTTCATGAACTAGCCGTGTCTTATTGTCTATTTGTGACTGACCATAACAATGTAACTCCAAGCAGTGGCGGCTATTGTATCATGAGGAAAAGGAGGGGGGAGGGGACGAAGCATAAAAACTTGTTTATTTAGAATAGCATTTTGTTTAACTGACAATTTAATTGTCAGTTGAACAAAATTAAAACCTGCAGTTTTGTTAAAAATTCGAAAGTAAATTTTAAAATAAAAATTTCAATGACTTCTGTGTTATTTTTTGAATTAAGAATCAAAACGAAAAGTGAACCACTTGCTAAAATTCATTGCGTCATTTATTTGAAAAGAAAACCAAAAAATGATAATAACTAAGCCAATTTCATTTACGGACACAAATCATTACATTTTTTCCATTTAAAGGATAAATAAACAGAACAACACTCGAGTCACAACAACTTTATGTAATGAAAATTTAATTATAATATATATCATAAAATAACCCTGTCTAATTTATCATCATAAAAAAAGTTTTCATCAGCGTATAGCGAAACAGTTTAAACTGTATTTAACTATTAAGGTCCAGAAATATAAATAATAACAATAGTTATCCAAAACAATACCTAACAAAGAACGAGGTAAAACTATGAACAAGATTACAATGATACTTTGTGCTACTGTTTGTTAATACTTTAAACTTTAAAGCTTAGTAAAATTATTATTGTAGAGCATTAAGCCTAGCGACTGCAGTCAATCTTTTAACTATAAATTAATATTTAAACTTAATTTCAAATCATTCTGTAATAAGATCTGCTGTTAATGTATCAATTAAAAGTAAGAATAAATATTCCTTTTAATTAATTACTGGTTCTTTTATATATGATATATTTGAATTTTTGCATAATATTCGTCTGCTTTAAGCCAGTTGTTAATATACATATTATTTAGTCATTTATTTTTATCAGGATTATTTTTAAGCATCTTCTTCGCTTTCAGACAGCATTTCATGCAACCTTCTATGCAAAGGACTATCATCCAAAATATCACCTCTACTTTTCGATTCCAGAAACTTCTTACCCATTCCCGAACCAAGCAATCTATCGCAACCTCTCGCGAATCCATTTGTACATCCGGGAATCTTCTCAAAGTCAAAACTTGTACTTCCCTGCGCTGGTTTGATTGGTCGGGGAGAATTGGGCGGAGCTATCTTCAGTCGGTCCAACCTTCGATGAGAATCTATTTTCGAAAAAGTTCTACTACCAAATGAAGCCATTTCTAGTGTTCCGTTTAATGTAATTTTATTACTCTGTAAAGATGCGATAGTTTGATTAGATAGCATACTTATTTCATCACAGTCGTCTTCTTTTTCTTCATCTTCATCAACTTCTTCAGAAACGCATTCAGAAATACAATCCAACATCTTATTACTATCAACGAAAGGTCTTAGTAGTTTTGTCGCTCGTTGTTTTCCTGCGGCTTGGTAAGTATCAATGGGCTCAAGAGCCTCACCTTTAGTGGCCATCACGGCCTTATCAGCGCATCGAGGTCTTACGGGAGACGAAGCTCTATCGGTTAAAATATCCAAATCAAAGGAACACACGTATATTTGCTGATCCAACATGATTGGCATACTCGTATTAGTTCCTCTACTTACAGTGGGAGGAGCCAGACGAGATCCCATGCCTTGAAGGTAGGCCGCTGTGACGTCAACGCTCATTGACGTCTGCTTGTCAACCATGACGTGTTCGAGTGTGCCTATATTTTTGTGTAGGCGGTGCACAGTGGGCGTGGCTGTTTCCTTGTCAATCAAGGATAGACGGGCTGTTGAGGTAGTGTTGTCAATGCAGACAATTTGGCGAGTTTCCACTCCAATGTCTACACGAAAAATCTGATCAGTATTGGAAGATTGATTGTTTGTAATTATTCGTTGATATTCAGTGGCAGCATCGCTGAATACTTTAGTCTGAAAAACGGGTGAAGTTCCTCGATCTATCTTCATGAAGTTTTCATTATGCGCATAGCACTTATTTAAAATGTTTGGGTCATCATTTATACGATCCTCTTCAATTTTGAATGTAGAATAAGCATCTATGATATCATTTATAACATTTAAGTCTATTGAACTTTGAGTGGGATTTGTAATAAACTCTACAATAGCCCCGCAGACTTGCTTAACTAGACAAACTGTTTCAGCATTTAATTGATCGGCTCGTTTAAGGATCATTGCAGTAGCTGCAATTTCTCGCAGTAGTGATATCAAGTGAATAACTTTTCGATTAACTTCTGACACTCTTTCAGTGCTTTCTGTTGTCTGATCTACATTTGGTAATGATTGATCAAGCTCTCTTTTTATAGATGCAGTATTTGTTTTCAAACTTTCATCATTTTCATTTAAGTTTTCATGAAGCGTTTGAATTGATTGTTCTGAAATAGATTCAGAAACTAGTTTATAATCATTGGTACTTGGTGCAGTATTAGTTAACAGTATACAATTATTGCTACTGGCAGAAGTCACTGAAAGTCCATCATGGCTGCTACATGTTGTGAAATGAGCTAACGGCTCCTCTGATATTACAACATTAGAGGCGTTTGAACAAGCTTGGGTTGAAATCTGTGATGTCAGAAATTGACTGGAAGTGTGTTGTAACTGATCTTCAGTATCACACTGCGAAGGTATCATATTTGAACATTGATGCTCAACTTTTAGCTGTAATAAAGCTGATTCGACTGAAGCAGCTGTTGTTGCTTTAACTTTGTTACTAATAAACGGCAGACTAGCATTTTCTATATTCAAATTATGTGGCTTAGATTCTGCATTGCTTGAATTAGATGGATTAATATCTTGAAGCTGATTGGTTAGATCCTGTAGGTCTGCGGTTTGACATTTAGCTGAAGTGAAATCAGAAGAATCGGCCAAATGTTTCCAATTAGAGAAAGAGTTCATTACATTTACAGCTTTACAGTCGCCTTCAATTCCAGCTGTTAGTTTTTCCTTTATGTTTTCAGTGCAAACAGAACATTTTTCTCTTTCAACCATTATGCTATTTTCACTTGGCGAGTTTCTATCGATAGTTTTGTTTACATTTATGTTATCAGCTGAGCAATCGACTTTCGAGCCTGTTTCGTAGCAGACGTTTGTTAGGCTTAATTTCCAGTTATCGGTTTCTTTAGATTTAGAGCATTCATTCTGTTCGTCGAACTTAGATTCATGGATAATTTTTGCAGGATTTTCAATAACGCCTTTGCGGTTACTTGAGTCAGCGCAACGCAGCGGGGAGGGTATCATTAGTTGCTCGTCTCGAGAACTGTTGTTATCGCTGAGTTTTCTACTAAGTAAATTCTCGCAGTCAGACATAAATGGACCATTTCTCGGACTATCATCCATCTGGGCTTGATATTTATCTAATCTATCATTTCCGTTCAACATATCCAGTTCCTTGAAAGTTAACAAAGATTTGTTTATGAATAGAGACTGGCGATTTTCAGATCGAGCTCTCAAGTATTGACAGATACATTCGTCGTCTAATTTATCCATATGTTTAAAAATATTGTGCTTTTTGATGTCGATGCTATTGAGTAATGAATCATTATGTTCGCTAAGAGATATATTCGCAGAGCAAAAAACGCCAGCATTATTATTTATATTCCCAGCACTTAAGTCTGTTTTTTGAATATCAATATTATTGACGGTATCTTTTTGCTTCAAATCAAATTCCGAAGCTGTTGTTTCTATATACATTTGTTTCTGTAATAGCTCATCGCGTAATAATTTTTGTGAAGGCATAACCTCGCCTAGAGGCTTCAAAGGAGAACAATTTTGAACAGATCTAGGTATAACCCTATGCTTTATCAAAGATCCAACTGAATTTATATTAGAATTTTCATCACAAGCATCACTTCCAGTATCAACTGTAATGGCAACTCTAGTTGATGTCCCTTTATCTTCGCCTCTAAACTTTGCCATTACCTCGCAATCAAATGTAGCCACAGTTATAGTATTCGTTTCTCTTTCAAGTTTCAGAGGTTGTCTCGTCATCGTTGCCTTGCTCGACTGTTCATCCACACCTCCGCATTGCGTGGAAAAACCCCTCAGTCGAACTTTCTCAGTAACAGTTCCAGCTTGGATGTATACAGGCGGTGTTGTTGAAGTCTCCTGATGTCGTAGAACAATTAAACCATCAGTACAAGTCGCATGTTCAGCAGATGTTTGTCCCATCGTCAAAGTGCTTCTATCTACTGTGTCAATTATCTCTGTGTTGGTTTGTTGCGTGGCTGTTGGTGTAGGTGTCGTTTCTGTGTGAGAGTCAGAGGAAGTAAGGCGATCTGTTTGAGTGCGACGGCGGACCATTACAGGACGCTGCGATAAACTTTTCTCATAATGCGATCCATACAAAATATTATGATCATAGTTTCGTCCTATAGAGTAGAGATTACGCTCAACGAAATACTGATCTGTGTTCGTATCTAACGCGCAACTACGATGATTTACTTTTGATTTTAATAATCTATCATCTACATTCTCAGTTTGTGCTAGAGTTCTTTGTATTTCGTCAGTGTCATTCATTGCTTTTACAGTTTTGTTTACTAGTAATTTATATGGGGATTGAAAATTTGTTTTGTCACTGGATATGGACAGATTATCAAGAAATTTCGTCCTTGCATTAGTATTGCATGAATTTTTCTTCTCAACCTGCGCAATTTTAATTTCTTCTGCTTGGTTTAGATAACAACTGTTGTGTACAATTTCGTTATTGCTGATAATTCTTTCACTATCATTTGTGCTGTCACCAATATCACTCGCATTTCCTAATAAATCTTTGCCATTACTGGCATCCTTTTTGACATCATCGCAACTAACAATAGCAATATTCCCTAGAGTATCTATCGAATCCGTTTCAACCAGAAAATTATCTTTTCTACTTCCAATATCATCAGATATCAAACGATTTGATAGCGATTCCGTTACAAGTTGACCTAATTCTGCGGACGTCAAATTCGAACCACTGGGAATAAACCTTACCGAACCAAAAACACTATCAGGTATGGAAGGAAGCTGTGCTTCTAGCAAAGCGTTAATTCTTCGCGTCAGTTCATCACGAACGATCAGAAACTCTACAGCTCTGCCCTTCATCAACAAAGCATCAACCAATTCACACGTTTCCTCTATCATCCTCAACTGATCACCTAATGCCAATCCGCCATTCCCCAGATACCTAACTGCATCTTCCCCATAGAATCCTCTCAATTCTCCCACCAGCTGGCGCTCCCTTCGACGGATCGACGTCACGCTTTCGATAGTGACGTCGCGGATTAGATCTTCGGCTGCCTTGAGGTCTTTTTCCGAGCGCTGTATGGCTTCCATCTGGCAACGGATCAAAGTGGTGCGCTGGCGACAAACGCGAAGCGATGCAGTCGTGGAATGAATGTAGCGATCGAGGGCGTCCTGGAATGAGAGGATGACGTGATCGGAGTGGTCCTGGAATGCGCAAAGGACACAGACACAAGTCTGGCAGGGATCGCAGTAGAAACGCATGGCTTCGGTTGGGTGAAGGCGACATTCAACGTCTTGTTCTGATTGGACGTCAATTAGACTGTGACCTTTAGTTACCTGAAGCAGGCAAAAACGCGATATAGTGCCTTGACCATAACAGATTTTAATATCAAGATTATTTTAAATTATTAAAGTTAAATATTATGGGATTATTATTATTTAGCTCGCATTCTAAAGTTTTCAACACAAAATAAAAACATTTACTTAGATTATGACATTATTACAAAATCCAAAACACAATGAGTATTAATACTTCACAGTATTAAAATAAATCTCTGTCTTGTCTAAATTGTAGTATACCAAATAGTTAATAAATCAACACAAACCTTAGTCTGTCGATGAAGCTCAGCGCAACTATCACAAAGCGTCTTAATACACTCCAAACACTTAACACTTCCCACAGCCACCTTCCTCTCTCCCGCGGGCACTAAACAAATCTCGCACGCCGGGGTCTGAACGTCCAGTTTCCTCCTCCCTACCACATCAGCCAAGCTAAGGACGACCTTATTGGCCGGGAGACGTCGTACCCCGCCCGGCGGCAGCTCTGTCTTGACGAAGCAGAGAGGACACGAAAGCGACCTCGATAGTAAGAACCTATGTGGACGTTCTTGCTCCTCTATGGCGTATCGAATCTCGAGGCACTCTTCGCAGAATGTGTGCATGCAGGAGAGACTTCGGGGACTGGTGTACCGTCCATTGCAGATCTGGCAGGTTAGAAACTTCTCGGAGATTTCGTCTATGAGACGATCGGATCTTTTTTGTGACGTCATAGCGACGTCATTCGTGTTGGGATAGAGGGAACATTAGGATGGAGTAAGCAAGAGATACAGGAGGGGGAGAGAAGAAAACGAAATGTTAAAGGATGCGTGGATCTGTGAATTGAAACAGCAAAGTTTGACGATTATTAAGTCATAATTTTAATAATAAAAATAATTGAATGTAATTATGGATCATATTTCTTATTGGGACGTGAAAATGATTTGCACAATAAAGACCAATTATTACATTTTTTCAGTTTTACACACTGGATTAATATTCTGTTGTAAACTGTTTTGCAGTTAAAATGCAGAAACCGATTACAATGTTTACCCAAATAATGTTAAGCTGCGTTATTATGGTCTCCATCACTGCGAATTTACCAATGTTATAGCGCAACATTTCACACGAATGATTTCATTATATTTTAGTTCACGTTCATAGACCAAAACCTATCATTGTCTTGTTAGACCTACTGTTTAAATTATAATACTTAAAAATAACTCCCTGGATGAGATTCTCGTTAAACAAACTATAAGTTTTCACCGATGACTAAGATAGAAGGGCGTCGAACATCTTCTCGATGCATTCGGTCGAAATACGAGACGCTTGGACGCAGCGAAGACAGAATGATGGATGAACAAAAGGATTGATGCGTTGTGAAGAAAAAGTTTCACAGGTGATTCACTGCGCCGAACCCAACAGCTGAGGCTTCAGGGCAAAAGATTAGTGATTTGAGTCATAAAGCAACTTCTGCATACAATGCTAAATGTTTCTGAAGGAGCCGTATTGCTGAAAACAAACTCGATTGTAAAACGCTAGCTATGAAAGACTATCAATTATTTGACCTTTAAATGCAGTAAACTATAATTGAGTAGATATGTTTTAGTGATATGCCAAAGATTTTTTATATTATCAAATGCAGGCGCGCGCTTTCAATATTAGTTAATTTTTGTATATTAGTTTTACTTTGTATACTAGTATTCTATCAAATCTTTTCTTTCTGTTGCAACTTCCATTGTTATAATTGCATCAATATAAGTATGTAATCTGTTATTCTGTTCAATAATAAATTTATAATTTTATATTAATAATGTAAACTAGAATGCTGATATGCATCCTTAAGTGTAATCCACTATTTAAATTAAAGAAAGTCTAAAGATATTCCAGTATGTACTAACTGCACACCATGGACTTCATTATCATAGACAGAGCTCTGTTTACAGTGAATATTAACGTCAAGGATTTCTCTCTTTGTTTTAACAATAGCTCCATCAGCTCGTATTGTATAATATCATAACAGAATTACCAGCTGTCGGCTGCGGGCAATCCTTGGAGAGGAGGATTGAAATGAAAGAGGAAAAATATATTGAGTTTGTTGGGAGATAAAAACAAAAATGCTAACAGAACGAGAGAAGATGGAAAAACACTCACATCATCAGAACTATCAATCATGTAATATCTATAGGGCGGTTTAATCATTAAATTTCGAATGATAAAATAATGAGTTACACTTGGAAGTAAGTAAATCAATAAATAGTGACAGCGAGAGATAGCAAGAAAACAAAGAATCGGAAGAAATACTCTAATGTTTCGTATTATAAGCAACATTATGAAGAAAAAAATGACGAGTTAATAAATTACTTACGTACTAAATGTATCATTTAACTTAAAAAGTAGAGAAAGTAAACTAACCCGATCTGAAATAATTATTTGATTATTATTATGTAGCTATTTAATTAAATCCTGAAATAATTCGCAATGCAATTATAATCAGAATAATTTAAATAAAATTCAATAGGCTACAAAGTGTACAGCCTCTAATTCAAGACTTCAATGTAAAAAAGAAAAGATTGATAAAATAGATTGATTATTATCAAACTCACTATAAAATAAACAAAACATTATCATAAACTAAAAAGAAAAACAGATTCAGAAATATTTGCCTAAAAAATATAATTATAAAATGAAATAAACGACAGATGAAAGCATGGGCGCCCGCACATAGGGACAAGAGGGGGCACTTGCCCCCCCCCCCCCTGGAAAATAGACAATTATTTTTTTACATACTACTTTTTGGCTTTTAAGCAATTTCTTCTTCGCACTAAAACACCGAGGTCCACAAAGTGCAACTCAGGGTCAAACATTTAAATCATGCTTTAACAAAATCACCGTGACACCGTTACAACTGATAATATAAATTGATTCACTTTATATTATTAATTATCTCTTCAGGTGGAAAAATTCATTGAAGAATAAATAACTGATTTTGTTTGGATATTGTTTGGCTGGACATTTTTTACGTTTCAAATTTTTCAAATTTTACGTTAAAAAAATAAATATGATAAATACCATTGTTCTTTATTACTGTTTTGCACTTTTCGAGCTCTCGTTGAAACTTTTATTCGTGGGCCATTGTTTTGCCCCCTCCTACAAAAATTTCTGTGGGCGCCCATGGATGAAAGAACAGAATGAAAAGTTAACCCCGCGGTTATTTGAAAGCAAAGGTTTCACGCAAGCATGCACGCAAGCATGCACGAAAGCATGCACGCAAGAGCTGATTAAACGCAACTGGCGATGGCAGATATTTGATCGAGTCGAAATATTGCAGATAAACAATCCCAGACAGTGCAAACTCGGAATCAAACGATTTTCACGAGAGTTAAAAAAGATTTTTTTGATCAGAAGTTTTTTCGAGTCGAGTAAAAAGCTTATGGAAAAAGACGTTCTTGAAGAAAGTTAATTAGTAATTTTACTCGAGTATAAACATGTTTTCAGTTACACAGAATATTTGTTCGCAATGAATTTTACACTCTGTGTGCACACTGAGTATCTTGAATTTCTGTTAATCTTTTGCGGTATCATTTTAGCAGAGCTTGCATAATTATTTGTATAAGCCTATTAAATATATAGATGTAAATATATTTGGATATCAGCAAAATTATAACGACTTTATAGATTGCATATATTGACTACATATTAGGCCTACCTATTCATCGTTTTTTAAAATCAATAAGAGTTTGATAAAATAAACGTGTAAAATCATAACAGGTTTTTTACCTAGTAAAAATAAATCAAGATCTTATACATAATCTCTCGTTATCAACACAAAATCTGCTATGACCTAGTAAATAATTAACGGACATCAAGCCCATATAGGCAAAATTTACAAGCCATATACAAAATTTATGTAAACTTTTCATAAATGAAAAGATGAAACTACTTGTAAAATAAACTTACTCTTTTACAGCATATATACTTTTCTCCATGTCAATAACCTTCAATTGTCACTTTTTTACAACTTACTAGTAGGATCTACCGAATTTTCATATTCTTTGAACAATAAAATATCATCACGAAAATTAAGAAAGAGAAATGATTATCTATATTCTATAACTGTATTATCGTATATTGGGCCCTCCCCCTTCCTTCCTATATCTAATAATTGAAATTTACATCCACTTACCTTATAAACCACATGCAGAATTAAAAACCTGATAACGGAATAAATTTAATTACAGTAGACTTTTAAAAATTCTAATCTCAATTTTCGTCAACACGGCGCGAAGACTTCAGAAAATCAAAGCCAAACCGAATAAAACTTATTCCTCTATTTCCAACTTTTCTCGCTTAATTCGTTAAGGATCAGATGTTGTTTCGTTCGATAGTCGAACTCAATCAAGCTTTGGATCCGTAGAATTCTTGCGAGAATTATTGGCTGCTGCCCTCAGTTCAGGCTCGTATCCTCCACTGTAGTCCCAGTCGTCCCGTAGGTCAGTTACAATCCACACCAGCTGCAGTAATAGATGTGCGTGTGTGCTTTTTAAACGAGAAAAGATGAATAGAGTTGCTGAGTCAGGATCAACTCGTCTAATGGAAAATTGCTAACATCAAGTGGAATATAAATTTGATCGAATATGCATATTTATTTTTTGGATAAAGCTCTATTTATTAGACTATCTAACATATTATCATAGTAACAATCACAGCCACAGTCTCTTTTACATTGAGGGATAGCCTCACTAGTCACTACCATAATGAATCAACGCAGAGAGTAAGTCTTCTTTCGTTAAATGGCAAGATATCAACTCAGATGAAGATGATTTACTTTTAGAATAAATAGCATTAAAACTTCTATAACAACGCATTTAACAATTGTATATGAACAAGCAAAATGAGTTTCACTACTATAACAAAGATAATCTCCAAGATACTTGAGCCCATGGATACACAAACTTCCATTTTTGCCAATCAAGGATCAGTATTGTAGGTTACGTTTATATTTCCATCGTTTCCCATTTCTCAATACCATTGATTTTTTTTAACATTAAATCTTTAATCGAGACTGATTCACACATGAGTGCAGATATCAATCATACAAGTTGCATACAAGTTTGAGAAGGTAATCGAAATTGTCGTAAATTGTAAAATCAAATGAATCAAGACATAATTCAGTTAATCTCGAGTGCTCTCAGAAACTGTAACGATTTTTTAAGGTTATTTCACATTTTAAAATTTCTCAGCAAAATGTTACAGAATGATGGCATTCTATTAAACAATCATTCATTTCAAACAATCATTATTTAAGCAGTCACTTTTTTCTCATTTAGCCTCTGATATCTCTAATCTCCAAAACTCTTCAATGTACAGCACACCACCCCCTCCCCACACACACTCTCTTTTCAACCCTCTAGTTAACTTTAACTCGATTTTCCAAAAACACTTTTGTCGGGTAAAAAATCGTGTCTTTCTATACAAAACACCGAAGAATCATAAAAGCGCTGACCTAAATGCAGCTTATTTATAATATTTCTACACCTGGTTTGTCGAATAAAATCTTTGCATCTCAATTCCACCCCCAAATTTTGAGACCCTGGCCGTTTCTCTTAGGACAAAGGGTTCCTTCCTCGGTGTCAGCCTCTGACTAACGCTCAGGGAAGCCGGATGAATATGAACAAAGAGGGGCGTGGGAATACCCCCCACCCCTCCCTAGTGCAATTGTCATGATTGACACGACCAGGAACAAAGGGTTCTTCAACCCACCGAATGAAATATACTTCTAGCTTCTCTTATTAGAAGAAATTTTGTACGTTTAATTTCCGTATAATTTAGCTGTTTTTGTTAATGTTTGGTTATTTTTGAGTGATTTGTATAAATCTGTTTACTGAAATTTAGGCGTGGATTATTCATTGAATATTCAATGAGTCAATAGTCGTGATAAAACGAAAGTTATTTAAAGTAATTTTTTAACCGATACGTTTAGTAATATTAATTTTCGAATTTCTTTAGAATGTAATATTATGTATTGATATTTGCTTAATACTGTAGTAATATTGTGGCTAACTTTTTAGATCAATGTTTGTTTAATATGTATTGAAATAATCTTATAGTAAATTTTATGTTGAATCGAAATGAAATTATGAATTGCTGTGTATAAATTGGCTTTTTTATTTGTGAATAATAGTTTTTATGCATTTTCTATTTTATAGATATATATAGTTGAAATGGGACAGCTTGATACCGGTGAGCTTCGGGCTGGATTCGTTTCTTTGATTTTACGAGCGGATCCTATACATTTATCAAGTTTCTTCATTTGGCTTGATCTTAAAGTTGCTCAGTTTAAAATTTCAGGACAATTTATTCCAGGTATGTAATGATCTTGGTAAATTGTAATCTTGTTAAATAATTACGATAGTAATGTTTTAATTGTATTAATTATTCATTTCCATATTACAATATTTACTGTTAAATAATTTTTGTTTGGACAGTTGATATTCAGTTTAACTTTAAGTGAAATCACGACTAATACAGTTCAAAATAAAGTTTTATTTCGCAACAATAGCTAAACCTTAGGTACTTTGATCCTTTGTTGATGTTTATAATATTCTAGAATTGTACATACATTTTGATATTGTACGCCAAATGCCATTAAATGAAAGGACATATATCAATTTGAATTATAAGGCATATAGCAATTTGATTCTAGCATACCTTTCAAACCTTAACCATTTTTCCTTTTGTTAGATAACGACCAGCAAACTAACTCCCCATGCAGCGCTACTCGAAAGCTCTTCGCTGATGAAGAGTGTTCCCCAATCTCCACCCCAACTACCCCTCACTTCCCACCCAATGACGGATCCACAAAGTATCTACTACAAGATTACTTCAAGATTCGCAGCACCCCACCCAGGTCCAACGAAAGATTCAATTCTTCTCCTTCCATCATAGAAAGTCCATTAAATAGAACTTACTCTTCGAGCGCGGGCAGTCCGAATGTGTCCCAAATATTTTCTTTTTCCACTGATTTTTCTCCTAGTAATAAGATTTCGAATGATAAGAACTTATCGGGACAGTTTATAACGCGGACTCCGAATTCAGCTTCGGGGTTTTCGCAACCGATCGATTTTTCTCTTTCTGAAAAAAAGTCATCGCTCTTAAGAACCGCTCTTACTGAGCTTAAAGCTAAATCACGAGTTAGCACCTCTTCGTGCTTAACCAATGGAAGTGCTTCGTGCATTGAGATGTTGGGAGATGATGTTGTTGATTCGTCGGATGGAATGAGGATGGTGGATGGGATGAGTGAGGTAAGAGAAGCCCCAAGGGACAGCGCGTTGTCTAGAAGTTCTTGTCCTTACTGCAGTAAGACTTTTCAATACAGATCCAGCTACAGGAGACATGTTAAAATACATCAAGGCTTCTTTAGGTATGATAATTGCTATTTGATTACTGCGAAATTAATATTACGGTATTATTGTTCATTTGTTTATATTTAGGTCTAAATATTATTTTAGTCATTAATTATTTAATTATTATTTTATATTGCGTAATTAATATTATTGTATTATTGTTTATTAGTTTATCTTTTACAAGTAAATATTAATTTATCTTTTATGTTTAAATATTATTATAAGCACAAGGATAAATTGCGATCAATAAAGTTGCCTGTCGATTAGCCAATGTATGACTTTGTAACAAAATTATCATTACATTCTGGTTATAAAAAACGTGCGCAATTTCATGCTGTCATTTTCTTATAAATTCAACTGCAGTTGTTAAGCAATTTGGTAGATTATTTATTCTACCCTTGATTCCTTTCATATTTAACATTGTTTTACTATCCAGTTTTGATTTTCATAATTATTTAACTTGTATAAAAACCTGATTTTAATTTCAGTCACGAGTGTCATGTTTGCGAGCGAAAGTTTACTCGCAAGGAGCATTTCGTCCGTCACAAATGTCACCGCAGACCATATAGAAGTAATCCTCCCAAAGACACAGCATACAACTCTCAATACGGATCTTTTTTACCGACAGACAATTCTCCTGAGATTCCCATTTCCTCCGATTGGGAATCATCGCCAAATCTAAACATACCCTTAGCAAATGATTCGCAAAACGAATGTTCAATAAAATCTGAAGGTAAGGGATTAGACGATACATTTAATGATGTCGTTGTTAAGGAAGAGAATTGTGACGATATTTACGTTGAGAATTGTGACGATATTTGCATTCCAATGACGCAAGAGTCGAGAAGGAAATCGTCAAAGCCGCGTAAATTGACCCAATCGTTACCGAATTACAAGATCGAGATTGACGATAATGAAATCGTAGGTAACAGTAAGGAATGTTATGATAAAGATTTAATTAATGGCGATAATTTAAAATCTAGTAATCAAAACCAATTTGCGAATAAACTTCAGAGTATTCCGTTAATGATTAGTGATGCTAATTTAACTTCATCGAATAATTCTAGTTTTAATATTACTACTTCCTCCTTGCTTAATTGCCGAAATTCAATCCGTAATATTTTAGCCAAAACAAACGGTATTCGCACTAAGACTTCTACAAACGGTATTACCGAATCGAGTAACTCGATAAATTCACCAATCGCAAATATTATTACAACCCCTAATGCTTCATTTTCCGCTAATATGCCGATGTGTATCGTCGGTCTATCTCTAGACAGCTTCATGAGCAGCGAAAATGATAATAAAATGTCAGAAAACAACGAAGTGTCAAATAATTTGCAAGCTTCGTCAGTCTGCAGACCCGGGCATAAATTACACAAGGACGCTCGAGTTTTAGATGACGGAAGCGTAAGATTTTCTTGTCCGCATTGCACCAAAACTTTTCACCGAAGTTCTAATTTTTCGCGACACATGCGTATACATCGCGGGGTGTTTAGTTACGTTTGCGGGACTTGTATGAGAGGGTTTTTTAGACGGGAGCATTTCGCTAAGCATAAGTGTAATAGAAGGAGTTTGTCGTTGAGAATTGGAGTGGTAGATGAGTGTGCGGGGAGCGAAGCGGGTGCTGAGAGTTTGGGACTAGTGTAGACGTTTTTGGGTTTAATTTTATAGTTAGAATCAAGGAATTGGTGGTTGGATTAATGCTTGGGAGGTAGTATTTTGCTTATAATTTATTCTGTAAGACTTCATGCTGAATTGAGTGGTTTGTAATCAGGTTAGCATATGAGTAGTAGCATAAGATTATAATAGGCGAGTTAGAGTGTGATTTTGTACAGTTTAGCAAGGCTAATTAGTTAGTTATTATTACCCAGGATTTAGTAATTGATAAATCAAGACTTCTTTATGTCTGACTTTACTTATAATGCTTGTAAGGCTTAGACTTAATTGTAGAATTTAATCTATTAATAGTTAAGAATTTTAAAGAGAAAGATAATTTGGCATATAATGTGAATATTCTTATTTAGAAATATGATTAAGAAATTTATACATAGTTTATACGTAGTTCGTTTTATTTTAAGATATCTTAGTTATGTAAATGATATAATATTGTTGAATTGATACAGAACTTAACATTATTGTGTCTATTAATGTTATAATAATTTAAGTTTTATGAAATTATATTAATGATATTCTTTCATATAATTTGTGTAGCAAAGTCAATTTCTGATTATAGTTCATATTTTTCTTTGCTGTTGTTATGTTTATTTTGATTTATGTTCATTTCAGTGTAATATTGAAACTGCTACATGAAATTATCTTTCGCTGTAGCAAATAGTATTTCTAATGCTTATATTTCTTTATAGTAATTACATCGTAACTTTTACGAATGTTGATAATTTTATAATTTAGCTAATGTGAAATTTTATAGTAATTAAGTTTTTTGGTGATTTTAAACGGACATTTTGAAACTATCTTGTATAGATATTAGTGTGAAAATAATAATTTCTGGATATATATTAAATAGATATTTGATTTTATTACCTAAAGTTTTGTTTTATATCATTGATATAGTCTTAATTTCATTATAGATATAGTTTTAAATATTCTGCCAATTCATAAAATGTAACATTTGTAAATAAGACTTTTTTATGAAACAAAAATAATCTATGTCATATTATTTTAATTTATTTTGTTGTAAATTTATTCGTTATATGTTTATTAATTTGTTCAGTTAAACTAGATATTATAGTCTATTGATATTAGATAGTCTTATTGATAGTCATTTATTTTTAAAATAATTATGTATATTGCACTATTGTTTAGCTAATAATCTTCATTATGCTTTAATTGTAATTAATTTAATCCTATTTACAGATGCATTATACATAGATATAATAAATTGTATTGATCATTTCTTCAATTCGTGCAATTGAGATTCTATTTCAGCTACCAATTTTTATATATTTAATTATTTAATTATAATATAACATTGTGAACATATAATATTATCAATTATAACATACAATATTATCAATTATGATCTACAATACAATATCACTGCTCCTTGAGTAAATCAGTATAGACAATTATTAGTAACAGCGTTTAATTTGAAGCTAAGATAAAGTAATTTTATTAATTTTTGAATGAAAAATCTTACAAGATTTTTACTGCATTTCTTGGCATATACTACTAATAATAGTATAGACATTTTATACATTTCAATCAAAATGTAACTTAAAGGTCATCCCGTCAGATATAACTCTCTGTCTCGGTACTTGTCCATCATGTCATGAGCTGTCCATCATGTCATGAGCTGTCCATCATGCATGAGCTGTTCATCATTTCATGAGTTGTCCATCTTGTCATGAGCTGTATAACGTGTTCATCATTCATGTTGTCATAAGCTGATCATCGTTTCATGAGCTGTCCCATCTTGTCATGAGTTGTTCATCTTTTGTCCTGAGCTGTCCAACATGAGTCATGATGGACATCTCAGGACAAAAGATGGACAACTCATGACAAGATGGACAGCTCATGTCATGGTTAATGACATGATCTGTCCATCTTGTCATGAGCTGTCTATCTTTTGTCATGAGCTGTCCATCTTTTGTTATGAGCTGTGCATCATGTCATGAGTTGTCCATCATGTCATGAGCTGTCCATCTTGTCATAAGCTGTCCATTTTAAAGTCTTTCTTCATCATCGCTACGAGTTTTCTGATACTCATGAACTTAGAAAAGAGCTGGGTTCCCTCATCAAATTAAATGTTATTGAAATAATTTTATTCTCAATGGGAAATTGGCTAGATATCGATTACAATATTTGAACTATACGTACAAACAAACAAACAAACAATTAATCAATCAAACATATGAAGCTAATAAAAGTGTGGTAAAAAAAAGATAAAATGTGTGTAGATTAAAAACTGTGGGTCATTAGCTCAGAAATTGATAAATATTACGTTCAATATTAATTGTAAAATAATATAAATGTATTTTTTGAATATTAACAATTAATTTGAATTATACAAATCAATTTTTTTATTAATATAGATTTTAGGTAATGCATGAAATTCGGCTCGATCAAAATCACGGCCTGACCTTTAGCTGATAAATTAAAGTTTATAAATAAATAAATTTCTAAAATTAACATTATAGAAATAATACAGAAAACCTTTTCAGTTAATGAAATTCGAACCCGGGACCTTTTTATTTCAAGACCGACACCGTAACTAGTACGCTACCAGTTGAGTTGCAATGGGAGTTATATGAGTTAAAACCCCCTTGTTGTTTAAATAATTTCGGGGTTAATTCTGTCGGGGATAACCCCCCCCCCTTTTCATCTCAATTACAGCAAATGAATTTGTTTTTGCAGTCATAAGATTCAAATAGATAACTTAGCTTTTAGAAGGAATCCTTTGTTAAATTTCCCCCCCTTTTTTAATTCCCCCCCCCCCCCACCCTTTGTTAAATTTCCCTCTTGTTGTTAAATTATATTTAGAGATTATGCGTTATGACAAAGTTAATCTATTTGTCTTTTTTTCAGGTGCAAAATTTAGTATTTAGTTCAATTGTTAGGAGACTAAACTCAAGATGAATGTTGTGATCGCTGTAAAGCAGTACATCTCTAAGATGATAGAAGACAGCGGACCAGGAATGAAGCTACTTCTTATGGATAAAGAAACGGTGCGAAACACGCGCAGTTTTTATTTTCAAATGAAGTGAAGCTTTATTTAGCGATGTATTTTGTTAGCAAAATACGATAAACATGATTTAAGCTTGTAAAACAATCTACGAGTATTTTTTGATGATATTTATTTTTGGGATGTATACTCAGTTTAATCTGTTTTTTGTGAACTAGATATTAGTGAATGGATCTTGTAAGTTGTAAGTTATAAATATATATATTTTTATATGCCGAAATGATATAAAGTTTTATACGTAATTATATTATCAATTTCGTATTTAAAAAATTAAATTTAGCTTGACAATATTTAATGATTTTTAACTTGCATTTTATAGATTATAATTTTTGTTTGTAGACTAGTATTGTAAGTATAGTCTACGCTCAATCAGAGATTCTACAAAAGGAAGTTTTTCTCTTTGAAAGAATCGATGCGGGAAATCGTGAATGCATGAAGCATCTCAAATGTATTTGTTTTCTCAGACCAACGAGAGATAATGTAGAATTAGTCGCAAAAGAGCTAAAATCTCCCAAATACGGATCATACTATATCTGTGCGTTATTCTTAATACTTTTTATCTTATATATCAGCCATTAAGGTTAGCTTTTAACCTCATGGATTGCAGTGTTACAAACGATGTCTCAGACGTAGCTGTCAATTTAAGCGTCTTACTAAAGGGTGCAGCGAGTTAAGTTTAATGTCTAGATTATAATATTATATAAAAGATGTCTCAGACGTAGCTGTCAATTTAAGCGCCTTACTAAAGGGTGCAGAGAGAGTTAGAGAAATAATGAGCAATCCGGGATTTGAACCCGGATCTGTCGCGTTTTAGTCCTGCACTCTAACCACTTATCTATCGAGCCTTGATACAGATCAAAGATAAACTTAGCAATTAGATTGAGATGAAGGTACATTGTTGATGAAATTGCTGATTTGTGTTTATAAAATGTTATAACTTTTGTTGTAAAGTATTTAAGCGATTTTATTTGTAAAGTTTCTACAGTTAAACACGGTTCACACTAGCGACTCGGTCGGCGACTCTGTCGGGAGCTGAATCCCCAACAGAGTCGCCTGTGTGAATAGCTTCATGCTTAAAGCAGTGTTCATTTTTTTCCGTGGTTCGAAAAGTCCTGCGACA
>JAQIXG010001464.1:0-22022 GCA_034700105.1 Oconnorella tubifera
ATAACAACATAAATGGTACAAGTAGCTAGTAACAAAAATCTATGACAGTGTATAACAGCCACCCCTCTCCTCTAAATATTGCGGAAAGATAAAATGAAAAATGATGCAAAATAAAGGAAAATGTTCCAAAACGATGCATTTACGACGCCATTATTAGTATGAGATAAATAAAATCATTTATTGATTTTTATTAAAATTAAAAATAAATAAAATACTGACAATTAAATTTTATATTTCATATCATTCCTTTTTAATAAAACAAATCGATCTGCCAGGGTGTGATAATGAAATATAATTTAAAGAAATCAGTAATTGTAATATTAATAAAAATCAGCTGATGTTTTATGCTTCATCTCAACGGGATTGGGTCTGTTTAACATTTGTATTGTATTTGGTTTTGAAATAAATGAACTAACTTTAAAAGATTTCCGTCAATGACATTCTCTGATCGTAATAATTTCTAAATTTAACCCTTAAATTTGAAATTAACGTTTAGAATTATACTCGGAATCGATATTTTGTGATATTTTATGATTATTGTTGAGATTAAAATTCTGCTGAAATAAATCAATTCGCAACGAAAAGATTCTTTATTTGTAACTGAAATTAGCATTAATCACTCAATCTATTCTATATATTAAATTTTGATATTAAAAAGTATGATAAATATGGCAATACTCTTATCAAACAATTGTTTCTAATGGGACAAAAAGTGTCCGGCGGTTTAAGAACAGTCCTCCACACAACCCAATTCCAGTCGTCCCTCGATTCGTCGAGTTCAGACTACAAGTGGGGACTGGATTCGCTTCAGTGCCCCGCTAGGCTCGACATCCTATTGGATGAGCCTCCAGCGGGGCGTGAAGAACAAATCAGTCATGCGTGGAATCCGCTGGATAGGTCGATGAATCTGTTTATTAAAGATGAGGATGAGTTGACTGTGCATAGGCATCCGGTGGCTCAGAGCACAGACGCTATAAGGGGTACGATGATGATGATGATGTATTTTAATTTCAGTTTATCTATCGATGTTTTTCTAATGTTTTCTATTGAGCAGAATATATTTAGTAGTTCTTGTCTGCGCAAAATTTTATAAGGTTAACTTTCAAGTACGGTAAGTTAGAACAAAAGTTAATGGTTTAAAAATGATAATTTTAATTTTTATGTATAAACACGAGTGCTTATATCGTATGAGACAACTGTCATATTATTTTTATATATATTATTGTTACATGCTGATTGAATGATGCCAATATATAAGCGCACATATATATTTGTATGCAAGCGCCTAGTTATTACCTAATTAATTACTGTTTAATATTATTATATTATCTAATTACAAAAAATGGTCAACTTATACTGTATTCAAACCTCTAAATTACTATTTTTAAATTAACTTTAATAAAAAAGAATTTTCCTTCTTATCTCAGGCGTAATAAAAAAATTACCGTTTTTTATCCCAGGCAAGGTCGCCTATTCCCGGGGCCTTCACGTCTGGGAGATCCACTGGAGTTGCCGACACCGCGGCACCCATGCCGTCGTAGGCGTAGCCACCTCCTCCGCTCCCCTCCACACGGTAGGCTACCACGGGCTCATCGGATCGAACTCCGAGTCTTGGGGATGGGATATCGGCAGGAATAAACTTTACCACGATTCTAAAGTCAACGCGGAAGTAACATATCCCAGTAGACCGGAGAATTTTGTGATACCGGATAGTTTTTTGGTTATACTTGACATGGATGACGGGACTCTGAGTTTCATGGCGGGGGATCGATACTTGGGGGTGGCGTTTAGGGGGCTGAGGGGGCTTAGTTTGTACCCGGCTGTTAGTGCAGTGTGGGGGCATTGTGAGGTGGCTATTAGGTATATCGGAGGATTGGATTGTAAGTAGGTTTTTGATAGTTTGAATTTTTTAGATTTAATTTTGTAATAAATAATTTTTTATTGATAAGCTAGGCATTAAATAACGTGATGGTTTGTAAATTTATATTTTTAACAAGTTTATTGCATTTACAGATAAAGTATTGAGTGATATGTATTTTTTAATTTTGAATTACTACGTTTAAAACCCTTCCAAGGATGGGGTCTAGTTATTTTAAACTTAGAATTAGCAAAATCAATTATTTTAAAACTAAAAAATTGTCCCCCATGTGATTTAAACACACAACCTTCTTATCTTTAGTTTGGATCATATTAGTATGTTGCTTAATTTATTTTGCTTAATATTAATGATTTAGTCAGGTTGAACAGTGACTAGTTTTATATCATTTGTATTAAACTGAATATTGAATACTGAAAGCTAGCTGCGCCATTCAGTAAGACTCCTAAATTGACAGTTAAGTCTTTGACATCGTTCATATAATACAATAATCCAGACATTAAACTTAACCTTTTTGTTACCTTAGTTGTCATAAATGTTAATTATAAATTGCGATATGTATTAATCTCTGAAACTAAAATTTCTAAATCTTTGTTTACGTAGCTGAGCCATTATCTTTGATGGAATTAAGCCGGCGGACGATTCGACTGCAATTGTCTCGCGCAAGGTTTAGAAGCGTGCAAGAACTACCTCTGCCCCCCGTGCTACAACGATATATCGTCTACAAGTGATCTCCGTGTCGTTTCAGTGTCGTTTTTTGTGACCTATCAATACGGCCCTGACAAATGGGCCCCGACGGTTAATTCTTAGGGTTAGAGTTAGGATTGGGGTTAGGATGTGTACAATTTCGCGTAAAGGTTGGTTTAAAGGTAGGGTTTTTTAAGGTTAGGGTTAGGTTGAGGGTTAGTTAGGGTTATGGTTATTAAATGAATTGACGGGGCCATTTTGTCGGATTAATGTATTCGGGGCCGTTTTGTCGGGTTAATTTATTCGGGGCCGTTTTGTCGGGGTATCTCGTTTTTTAGTTCGCGTTATTGAATTTGTAACTTGCGGGTAATAACTTTAGCTTATTAAGTTTTATGTTGTTACGAAAATTATTGTTCAAATAGAAATTATTCGCGGATTTGCATTTAGTTTTATTTGTAAAGTCAGTTTTGTTTCTGGATTTTCAGATAAATATTTCATAAGTTTTGTTTTATGCCAGTGTATGATACTGACATTCAGGCTTTTAGCATTTTATGCTGTCTGGATTAATAATGATTATAGCTAAATAATAATTATTAATTATACTTTTAATTTAATTATTTAGATTTAAATCGAATATTTAAATTTTTATTTTAGTCTTTGGCTGTATTTTTATCCTTATCTGATCTAATATTCCGGCTGTTTTTTATTATTTTACTATGCAATATAATATTATCATGCAGCTATAATATTTAATTGTTAATTCATATAGACGATTTATTTTTAAATAACTTTATTCTATACATTTCGTTTCTTTTTCGTATTTCTATTCTCAGTAGTTGTAATTCTAGTATAGTTTTAATTTGACAATACAATCATCGGTTGATGTTATAAGAATGCATTTTATTCTTCTGTTGTGCAACTGCACAGTGTGTAGATTTATAATGTAAATGTTTTGTTATGTGTTCTAAGTCATAATGACCCATTAAAATGGCCCCGACTTTTAATTCTTTTGGTTATGGCTGCAGTTTGATACGAGTTAGGTTTAGGATTGAAGTAAGGGTAGGTGCTAGGGTTTGGGTTAAGTTTAGGGTTATTTATGGTAAGGGTTATTGAATGAATTGAAGGGTCCGTTTTGTCGGGTTAATGTATTCGGGGCCGTTTTGTCGGGATACCCTAAGTCATGCTTTAACTTGTATATAGTTAAGCTTAACATCTAACATAAGCTTAACATTTAACTGGTTAAAGATTGCGTTAAAGAAGCATTAAGTGCCTCATTAAAGGGTGCAGCAAGCGACAATATATATTATAATATTAGTCTATATAGAATTAAAATTCAATTGTATAGACCTGGTCAGAATAATTTTGATAGCTGATTAGTTTTACAGATGTAAATTATTATAAATGCTTAGCTTTATTGTTCTTTTAAATTTTAAATAATACGTTAAATAATAAGCTACGATTATTTTCTCAGTTTTTACTGCATTTAAGTTTTATAAAGATAGAAACATCTGATGAAAAGCTGTTGTAAATATTCGTTGCGTTTAATTTTTGTGATTGATTGACCAGTATTGCGTTTAGCTCATTATCATTTCTTATCATTCTCTTTCTACAACTTTATCATTTATTCTATTTATAATGATAGTGCCAGTAGCGATTCATTCTAAATTCAATTTTTAGCATTTATAGATTTCGTTTAGAATTTGGTTTTTCCGGATCTCGTCAATTTTTTAAGATATTTAGCTTTTTCGATTGTTTTATATCTCCTAGTGAATGTGTTCGTAACTAAATACTCGTCTGTTGAATAATGATGTAAATAAGTTTACTTGAAAATTGGCAAGATGCTTATGATGACAGTTTTTGTAATGAAACAGAAATAGATTTTAAAATAATGTGTTAAGTTGGTGTTAGAGGATGTTACAAGCGAAGATTTTCGCATTTATAAAAAAAATTGTAACTTTTACTGAAGATGTTAGAGTTTCGTAATATTATATTGTCTACAATAATGAAGCTCTATTTTGATAATTTAACATAACTAACTGTTACCATATAAATCAACGAGGCTACATTATATTACAGTAGTGTTTAGATTTGAAATCTTTTAATGCTTTAGACTAGTAGAATATTTAAAATTTCACTTTCATGTTATATCTAATGTAACTATGTTATTAATTAAATTTTTGTGAGAATTTCCTACTTTTTGTTAATTTTTCGTTGAACTGGTATTCGGAAGTTTTTATATTAGTAGTTCTTTGCATTCATTCATATTCAGTATTCATAGCGTTTAATTTATATAGCGGGATCAATAAAAATGATGGAGGTTTTGCTAAATGAATCTAGTTTATAGATTAGTGCGGTTTTAATAATGTTATCATTCAATTGTATAATAGTATTGGACACTAAAAATTCTTTAACACGGTATCTTCCAGTCGTATTCATCTACACTCACAGTGTATTGGTTGGTCATTTTTAATCAAAATACAATATCGCAGATATTGTATTGAATTTCTAGAAGTTTCTAGCAAGTGTTGTTGCAACAAATATTTGAAAATTTCATGAATATGCTTTTATAACGAAGAAATTTTAAGTTTTTGTGTACGTTTTAAGTTTAAGTTTATGTTTTATTATGTAATGCGATCATTTTTTTTGTTATCTTAATATACTAAAAGCTACTGTAAATCATTTATTAAAGACATCGCAACATTATAATTTCGGCTATTAAAAGATTCTGAGATTATTTAGTTTTTGTTTTTCATTTTGTTTTTTTTCATTTTGTGTTTCAGAAGAATAAAGTTAAGAATATATATAAAATATTTGTGCGTAATAATAAGTAATTGCAAGGTTATAATATGTATGTAATTTTTATGTAACGATACATAAATACAAGTTATAATGTTGTCCCCATAAAGAAATCCTATCGGGGTAGACGTTTGAAAAACGAAGCGAAATTTTTAGTTAAAAATAAACAATAAAAGTAAACAAACGAATCACATGAAATAATAATTTGTGTTCTAATAGACTCGTGATTAGGGCGTCGAGGGAATCAGTTGATCGCCTAATTTTTCCACGCGGAGCACGAGCTGTATGTAAATATGTTTATTTCACCTCGTTTTAGTATAAGTTTATAGAAAAAGTTATATTTCAATTTACGCCCTTTTCATGAACAATAGAAAAAGTCTATTGTAACGATAGCATTAAGTTTAGATCCTTTTGCGATAAATAATAAGAATATATAAATTAATTAAAAAATATATGCGGTTATTTGCATATATCACGGTATAGGATAAATTACGGTATTATCTATTTTGTAGAAACTCTTTAATCTCTATATATTATAACAATAGGCTTAAATTTAGCTTAGATTGTGATTATATCCATTATTATGATGTTAAATAAACCAAACCTACCATTCGTTTGTCTTCTAATATTATTTGATCATTTAAATATACTCTCAGAAAACAAAATATTAATTTCCTTCGTATATAATTCTTAAAAATCATCACTCAGGTGTCAGATATCTTTGCCATCATGAATAACGCGATAGATCCCGCCGCGACTTGGTATTCTTTCAATCTCACGACCGGATCGCACGCTATGACGACCCTCTGGCCTTCCACGACCACATTCAACGGTCCGACGGTGCCTCCCTCAGCCCCCTACTCGGCTGGGATCGCTTATATGTTCGTCGCTCTCTCTGTCGTTCTGTTTGGTAGCAATTTTGTTCCGGTTAAAAAATTTGAAACTGGCGATGGTAAAGTTACTTCTAGCAATATTTATAACTATTTTACTTATGTGTTATTGCTTAAAGTCACTAATTTTTGTTTATTCTAACCCCCCCCCCCCACCTTTACTTTTGTCTTATTTGTTATGTATAGTGTAAACTTTTGATCTTATTAAATAGTTAATAACACATTTAATATTGTCCCACCCACCCCTTTCTCATATCATTGCTGTAATATATAATTAATCTGTAATATGCAATAGTAATCTTATGTTTAAATTCCTCTAATCTTTTCAGTTGTATATTAATGCTACTCAATTTATTGTTTCAGGAATGTTCTTTCAGTTGATAACATGTAGCGTGATATGGGTGAGTGGTCTGGTGATGAACGGAATCAGATCTTTTCCTCAGTTCTACCCTCTTGCCATGCTCGGTGGCTTCCTTTGGACCACTGGTTTGTTTAATTCATTTTTGATCTTGAATTTTGATATAGAAATGCAAGTTTTAATGGTCTATGGTTATTTATTGAAATTGTAGATCAAAACGATATGTTTTATACACAATTGAATTAGTTTAAGTTATCGAATATTGTATTTGGTTATTGTGTTATTTTATTTTCAGTTTAAAAATATGATTTTATTTCTAGGCAATGTGATGTGTGTGCCTATAATAAAGACGATAGGCTTGGGGCAGGGTATATGTATCTGGGCGTCGCTTAATCTCATATCTGGTTGGGCCAGTGGCAGGTTAATAAGAGTAATTATTTATAATAATAATTGAGTCTTATTTTGTAAAAAATTTCACATATACACTAAACTCAATACAACTTTAATCAGAAGAGAAATTTATAAAATGTACAAAATCATTACATAATGCAAAAAAGGACAACAAAGGTTTGAAGATCTCTAACTGTAGCATTGGTTTGTAAACCCTCAATTTCTCTACTATTCAAAATTCATTTATCTTATTGAAATTCTCTTGTAGCAATATATATTTTTTCTGCACAGAAAGTATATCTAAAAACTGTATCAATTTTTATACATTTCAGATTTATTTTGTAGGTTTGGTTGGTTTGGTTTAAAGCCAGAGGTTCCCTACAATCAAGTCTTGAATTATATCGGTGTTTGTCTATGTATGATCAGGTTTGTATCATTTTTATTGATATTGTCATTTTTTCTCGATAATGTCTGCAATGTATTATAACTTAAGTTAGGTTAAGTTTAACATCATGGATTACCGTATTATAACGATGTCTCAGACGTAGCTATCAATTTAAGCGTCTTACTAAAGGGTGCAGAGAGCTAGAGAAATAGTGAGCTTTCCGGGATTCGAACCTGGACCTGTCGCATCCAAGTTGAGCGCTATAAGTTTGTTATAAGTTAATAATTATAACATTTCCGTGTTATAATTATAACGTTTAAATGTGGCTTGACTTTGTTTCAGCGCTGTTGTTTACATGTTTATGAAGACAAACGTAGAAATTATATCCTCCGCTCAAACTCAATCCGTATCAGAATACGATGAACACGATCCTTTGCTGAGAAATGAAGTAATTTGATTTTTTTTTATTCTTCATATTATAAAAAACTGATATAATAAAATTTATAGCTATAAAGATATAGTATTTTATCATCTAATTACTATTTGGAATATTGATTAAGGGTAAGTTCATATTACTTTATCTGTAGAGAGGTCTAATGAATGATAGCATAACACCGGTTGTTGAAACTCCACCAGCAAGTATATTTGATAGACTGCCTCGCGTTACTAAACGAATTGTGTAAGTAACAAATTATTGCTACAAAATGTCAAGGCCAGTTAGAGAAGTCCTTAGAGCACTGAATTAGAAATCAATACGTCCAGGTTCGAATCTCGGATAGCTCACTAGCTCTAACTAGCTGCACCCATTAGTGAGGTGCTAAATTGACAGCTACATCTGAGACGTCAAATTAATTGAAAAAGATGCTATATATATATATATATACATATATAAATAAATACATATATATATGTATATATATATATGTATGTATGTATGTATGTATGTATTTATTTATTTATTATTTTATGTTTAAAACGTGGACTACTTTGTTTTGTCTGCTGTCGATTAAATTTTTTAATATTTCTACGTTATTCTGTAGAGGAACAGTAATGGCTTGCATTGCTGGTACTTTTTTTGGACTCAACTTTGTTCCAGTTATTTATATTCAGAATAACTATCCTGGAGAGCTTAACAAAGCAGGTAGTTAGATTTTTTCACTAAGCCATTTTCTATTAAGATTCTTAAAAAATTCTCATTACTCATTCTTAGGATAGAGTTAAGTTAAGTAATAATGCAATGGTTATGGTGATGCTGGATGAAACTAAGCTTAAAAAATAGTGCGATTAAGAATAATTTACAGAGTTGAAGTACAGTGGTACTGATAGCTGTTAAAATTGCAAAAATGCTGTAATTATCAGCTTAAGTTAACTGAGACAGAACTAGGACTTAAAATAATTTACGACAGTTTGAATAGTAAATATATTACAACTATATTTTATATATGGAAGTTTGTAATTTATATTTAACACAAATTACATATGTGATAATGTGCGTATCCTTACATTGTCTTATTTCTTTATGTTTTTATGTTAGATTTTCATTTGAGATTTCAATTTTAGTTGTACTAATTTAGTTTCTTGTATTTCTACTTTATATTTAGGTTTAGACTACGTCTTTGCTCACTTTAGCGGTATACTGCTAACCAGTATCTTTTATTTTGCCATCTACTGCGTTGCGATGCGCAACAAACCAAACGTGTACCCGCAGGCAATCCTGCCTGGTATGGCATCCGGCATAATGTGGGCCATTGCCGATATGGGTTGGTTCATTGCCAATGATTCTCTCTCACCTGCCGTCAGCTTTCCTATCATTACATCGGTAAGAGAATTCATTTAAAATTTGTCAATTTGTTAGTATAAGTTTATTTTTAGTAAATTTATTACAGCATTATATTTTTGTTTAATTGGGATGAATCGTTTCCTAAAGGGGCAGCCAGTAAGTGTTGTTGCGATTAAAAAAAGAGTAGTTTCTTTAATTTTCTAAGTAAACAATATGCAATTTTTTTTTTTTCTATATTACATTTTGTGTTTCAAATCTATGCGCTTAATAAGGGATGTATTATTTTCACGTTATCTACTGAATTTTAAATTTAAAGTTTTATAGTATTTCTTTATAGTACTAAGTTATTGTTTGTTTAGTCTTATTTATAAAATTTATCGTCGCAGGTTCCAGCTATTATTGGTGCACTATGGGGAATCCTATTCAAAGAAATTAGGGTGCGTTAGTTATATACTTTGTACAGTAGATTATAATTAATAGATTTAATATTGAAACTATTATTAATTATAATTATTATTGATTTATTGCAAGATGCAGTTAAGAAGCTGCCAAAGTAAGTTGTAAATGTAAACATTTTAAATTTTACTACAATTGTAGTTTGTATAAAGAAGTATTTAAGCTTAATTTTAACAGTATTGTGATGCTCTTAGATAGGATTTCTTTTTGATTGACTTTTGAATAACTTTTTGAATGAATTTTTGATTGAAAATTGTGTTTACGTGTAGCTTTGTGTGTTTTTAGGGTTTAAGAAATTTGCTAATTTTACTCTTGGCTGTTACTTTCGCTGTGTCCGGCTCTGTACTAACTGGTCTGTCTAAGAGAGAACCTTCTAATTCAACACACGCAGCTGATATGGAATTCTATTAACTAACTAATTAGCTAAACCGCAATTAACTATGATATCAGATAGTTAATTAAGATATTAAATTAACGCTTTTACAGTTCCGTAATAATTGAAATAGAATAAATTGTTGTAATATCAGTGGTAGGTAGTTAATTATAGCTAATTAAGCGTAATTAAAATTATCTAAAACAAATATAGGAATTATTATGGATTTATAATTGTAATTCTTGCATTATAATTTTTGTAACAGTAATTGGTTGTTATTTAATTGCTGGATAATAATTTCTTTATGTTAAATAAATGAATTTATGAGATTACTGTTAAAAATTCGTTTATTTTAAATGGTATTGCTGAAATACTTTTAACAATTTCTGTCAGTAAATATGTAAAACTTTCTTTGCATTTAAATAAAGTGTGATTAATATTAATTCGTTAAAAATCATCTATTTTGTAAGTTACATAAATTAGGTAGAAGCTAATCAGCTATTTTATAAGTCATGGAAAGTAGCTGATGTCTGTCTATCAATGTTTTATTTCATTTTCATTGGATAACCAGAGTTGTCATTGCATTTTTGTTTAAATATCATATATATATATTTATTCCAGCATTTAGTAGTATGACCTAGTAGTATGATCATTGTCATAATGGTTTAAAGATCAACTTTGCTTCAACAAATTTCTTACAATTTATGTTGATTAATATTAGGAGCAGTGACTCGTATCTTTTTAGTGTATATTATTATCTAGGTTTTGTGTAATTTATACAGATTGAATTGTTTTAAACGAGATCTCAATGTTTTATTGCTCAGTGTAGAAACTACGATTGTGTCAACTTAGTTAATACCTAAGGAAGAAATCTATCATGTTTACTGCATACAGCTGATAATTACTGCAACAATTATAATTATCAGAAATGTTGAATTTAAGTTTAGAATAAAACGAAATTTATAGCATCAATTTTGTATTTAAGAAATACAGGATGCCTGGGTTTATTTTATTTTTATTTCATCGTGAAAGTGAAAATTGTTAATATTTAGTTGGAGGGGAGGAGGGACTGATTCTTGTGTCAGTAGGCTACGCATATCATATAACTGTATTTTACTATTAGATGAATAATTTTTATGGGAAGTTCTCTCCTTTATATATTTATTCTTAATCTGTTTTGAATTAAAAATTGGTATAGATAGCTAAATGATATTTTTATGTCAATTTACTAGTAATATAAGTAGTGATGCTTATGTTAATTTGTCAGGTTTATTGTTCGTGAAAACTTTTAAGGATGTTGTATGTTAAGTATGTTGGATACTTTATGTGAAATTTGTTGTTAATATTATTTATATTAACGTATGTTTTATGTTAGGATTTGTTTGGTTGTAAGTTATATGTGGTGTGCCCTTATGTTGTGTTTTATATCTTTTTATTTTTCCATTATAATTTTTGGTAACACTAATTGGATCTTATTTAACTCGTAAGAAAAAGTCCTTTTTCCTTGAATTAAAATTATTGAATGCACGTTTTAAAAAGACGCAGTGTTTACACGTTAATTGGTATCTGCATATACAGTTCTCGTGGTATTACTAAATGATATTGTAACATTGTATATTGTTGACATAAAACTTTGTAATTTGTTACAGATATATTGATTGTCTTTTTAATATTGGTATTCAGTGTGTTTAAAAAACACCTGTTGTTAAAATGCATAATAAAAGCATATAATACTTAGAGTTATTTTATTTTAACATTTAAATGAATAATGCATGTTAAGATATTTTCATTTATGCGATAGCTTAATGAAACTAAAGTGAAAGCTAAATTGATTGCCTTTATAATCAAAGATTATAAGATGGTCAATTGGCTTCTACTCAATCCATCTATAACACCTTTAAAATATAATTTACCATTTAGTATTTATTATTTATTTGAGCATTTAGTATTTGTTGTAGTATTTAGTATTTGGCTTCCCTTTTAAACTATCAATTTTAGTTCAAAATTATTATTACAAAGAGAAACTTTTACCACCTATAAAACTAGACTTGATGAACAGCTGCTGCACTCGACTTACAGTTCAAGTAGCTAGCGAGTAGATCTACTTGATTCCTTGTCTACAACATTCAGTACATAGAAGTCTGGGTATTCTATGCAATGCGTCAGAAAAACTAAGAATTAAGCAGTCAGGATAAACACATACTAATCGCAAAAGCTCAGTAAACAAGGCTATAGATTCTCGCTTCTAGATCAGTTACACAATGAAAGATTGTTTCGCTGATCTTTCTTCAAGAAGTTTTATATTCTCGGTGAAATAATTATAGTCTTTATAGGCTTTGATGATTGTGGAATAGTTGTAATGTTATAAATTTAGTGATTTTACATGCCGGTCTTTCGAATACTTTGTATACTATATAATAAAACTTCGAAGTAAAACCTTAATCCATTCAGTTTCGTATACTTAGTAGCTTAAATAAATTACAGTAAAATGAATAGCAGAGCGTAACGGATTCATAACAATAAACTGAAACATCTAATATTTAGAATAAAAAGATCATAATTTTTCTATCATCATGCAGAAGCTTCAGCCTCTTCGTTCGCTTTTTGAACTTCTTTACACAACAATAAGTAATTCCACAAATCGAACTTTCTTTTTCGATCTAAGATTTCACCCAGATCTCCACTACAACAGTCCCCCACCTCCAAACATCGTGGGAGCCTACATCGTCCCAGTCATCTTCGCTTTTATCTTCGTGGCTGGTTTACTCGGCAATGGTCTCATTATCTACACAGTCCTTGCTGATAAGACCATGCGACGAGCTCCTCCAAATGTCTTTCTCGTCAGTCTCGCTACTGGGGACGCTCTTCTTCTTTTAGTTTCTGTCCCTGTATCCTCCATAGTGTACATGTTTGAACAGTGGATTTTCGGTGTGGCTCTTTGTAAACTTAACGAATCGATGCAGACGCTGTCTCTCTCTGTCTCTATTCTGACGTTAACCGCGCTCAGCTGGGATAGATTCATTGCCATCGTTCACCCTATGATGGCTTTACGATGGGCGAGCATCCGTAGGACCCTATCCGTCTGCGCTATTATTTGGATAGTATCCATCATTTTTGCCATTCCAGATCTCATCGGGGCTAATGTAAGACTCTGTCCAGATACAGATCGCAAGTTTTACATCTGTAGTCTGTACAGAGACGAGTGGGGATCATCGTGGGTTCTTATTCGACCAACTGCTCGGTTTATTATGTTCTTTGTTGTTCCTTTGATTATAATCACGGTGTTTTACACGGCAATGGCGAGAAATTTACTTTCATCGGATCAGTTTATGCATGATCCAACGCGCTCTGGACCTTTAAATGGTGTTGCAAGCAAAAATCAAAGATCAAGAAAACGGGTAAGTTCTATTATATATTACTTTCTGTAGGCCTATATGGATAATTGGATATATATTGGATATAATATGGATAAAATCATAATATTGACAATAATGTCAATATTATTGTAATCCTATCTATTTTCTTGCAGGTTGCCAAAACAGTGCTATCGTTTGTTGTGCTATTTTTTGTGTGCTGGGCGCCTAGACATATCTATGTTCTATGGTATTATTACACTGACAATGAATTTGGATCAACAGCTTTCTATGTATTTAAAATAACAGGGTAAGGCTGACAAGTCGTTTACTTTCCCAACATTATAAGTTACATTTTATAATTCTAGCTATTTTTACCTATATAGAAAGTTAAACAGACTACAACTATAATAGTCTCTTATGGAAACTGTATACTCTATAGGCTATACCGTACACAGTGTACAGTATATGCATACCACTAATCACGGATTTTGTTTATTAAATATTTAATCAAGCCTCTAAAATATTATATTTCAAAACTAAACAGTTAAAATAACCTGTAGGCTACTGTATAATATCTTTGAAAATTAGGAATAACTGTTATAAGTAGTGTTGTGAATAGAAAGTAATTGAAAATGCAGAGTTCTGCTTGTATAATAATGCGTGAAAAACAGCAGCAGCCGTTTTTATTATGATCTAGCAAGTCAATATCAGCACAACAGACTGTCTTGTTTTAAATAAGATAAACAGAGTTCAGACTCTCAACATAGTTAAGATACAGGAATGAAGCAATGGCAGCTGGTATAGATAAAAAACATTTTATTTTCTTTAAACACTGTGCAGACTGCACATTGAACAAGAAGTTGCTTAGTCCTAAATTCTAGAGAATTTAAGGTAAGATACAAACTCATGCAGTTAAATATGTGTTGTTGTGTTTTTTCTTAGAAAAATAAAGCTATAGTTTTCAAATATATTTTTTGTTTAAACGTCATAAATCAAGTAACTTCTTATTTCAGAAATGAATATAGGCTAAATGCAGAAAGGTTTATCTTTAATGAAAAGAAAGTTCTCTGATAAAACTAATGCATAATAAAGTTTAAGCATAATAAAGTTTATTTTTTATTTTTACTGGAAGCAACAGCTGCTAGCTGTTCTCTAATCTAGGCCAGTATTAGATACGAGCCTGAGGGAACAAACAAACGAAATATTTTTCATAATTATTAAAGCTATGACTGCAGTTACTGCAGACTATAGAATCTGATATTGATGCGGATAATGCCGATTTAAACCTACAGTATAGCACTAAAAATAACACAGAGCTACATATGTTGCTATCATCATTTTTTAACAAAGTAGCCTGCAATAAGACCATTCATTTGTGATATGAACCATACTGTTTTTATCCTTCTACATTCCACGATCGTTATTCTTTGAGATTAATCTCGTCTGATAAAACAATCAACCATGCTGTGAATTGATACAATGCAGAAAGTTGTTATGTTTTATGATGTATACAGGTTCTGCCTGATGTTTGCCTACTCCTGTGTGAATCCTGTGGCTCTCTACGCAATCAGCGATGAATTTAGGCATGTTATATATTCCAATGAAGTATTTAGAACATTTGTAGATGTAAAATGAAGTATTAAATGATATAAGTTGAACAAGTTATGGTAAAATTAGTAAATGCCATAGACTTACTATTTTATATTAATAGTGTCATTGGTAAGTAGTCTAATTGCCAGCAGGTCTATACCTATATTAAACAGTTTATCTGTGTAGTCTCTTTAAACAGTCTATAAAGACAGTCTGTAGACTGTCTAAAAGTCTAGACTGTCTAGACAACTGTTTAGACTGTTTACACTGTCTAAACTGTATATACAGTCTAGACTGACTGTATAAAATTTCTACACAGTCTAGACTGGGTGCATCGACCGCGATGAACACACTATATTCTACATAGTCTAGACTGTCAAGACAATGTCGACAGGCTGTCTGGACAGTCTAGACTGTCCATAGACATTATCTTGAATTAATTAACATTGTCATATTCAAACGTATTGCGAAAACTTAAAATCAGCTATAATAATTATAATTATTATCTTCATGAATGCGTCTTTGCAGAATGCGTTTTGATCATTACTTATTTGGTTGTTGCTGCAAGTCGAAACAAATGAAGACAAGACGAGGTACGATACCATGGGCTAGTGATACCATGGGCGGCGGGGGAACAGTAGTTCAGATGGGGGACACTCGTCGAGGTAGCGGACCTAATAGATATTCTACCAGTAGGACGCCTGGTTCTACCCCTAACTTGTCTAATAGGGTCGCCGAATCTCAAATTTTAAATTAGAAACAATCGAGAATATCTTTATGTAAAGTGAATTGTTTTTAATAAAAATTGTTTGAGATATGCCTAGACAGTGTGGATCCATAGACTTCGAGAGAGATGAATTTGTAAATCAGTGTTAAGTTTATATTAAGAATATATTTTAACTTGATACTGAATCTAAACAACTTTACACGTTGTTTATGAGTAATTGTCTATCATTAGGAAATGATGTGTTAAGTAAGAAGTCACAAGTTTGTATCTTAAAATTATTATTTGTATATATTAATCGCATTATAACCGCTATGCTAAATCATGCGATCACACAATTGGATGTATAAAGAAAGTCTAAATGTATATACTATATTTATATACGTAATAAAATAATATAGCATTGCCACTATTTGAAACTTTCTATTCAAAAACGTACAATCTCTCTTATATATTATTAGCGGGTTAATGACCTCTATAGCGGGCCAATGACCTCTATAGCGGGTCAATGACTTCATTAGCGTATCGATGACCTTTATAATGGGTCAACGACCTTAATAGCGGGTCAATAACCTCTATAGCGGGTCAATGACCTCTATAGTAGGTCAATGATTTCCATAGCGGGTCAATGACCTCTATAGTGGGTCAATGATTTTTATAGCGTGTCAATGACCTATAGTGGGTCAATAACCTCTATAGTGGGCCAATGACCTCTATGGCGCGTCAATGACCTCTATAGTGGGTCAATGACCTCTATACCGAGTCAATGACCTCTATAGCGGGTCAACGACCTCTATAGTATATATTTCATTGATTTTTTACACAAGTTTTTAATTAAAATATGAATAATACTCAATACAAAATGAAATAAAAATATATAACCAAGTCTGAAGTACTTTAAAATTTAGCTACACTATAAAGTTTCATATAAAGTACAACTACACTTTATGCAATATGCCTATACTGTATATCAAACATGATACCTACTTAGCACTTTTATCATCAGAATGAAAGAATCATAAACATCGTATAAACTGTCTTAGAACATATAGTTCATTTAAAAACTGAGATGCTGATTTATAGAGTAAATCTATAAAGTAGCATCAACAGTCCAAAAGTTGACTTGATTATCAGATCCTATAGCAATAACAGGAAGACCACTATGCCAACACATACCATTTGCCATCTTCAAGTCGATTGTCAAAATCACCTGAAATCAACAAACATCATTAAGTAATCTAATCTATAAATTTAACTCAATTTTATTTTGACTTTAAGTTATATCAACACTTTACAACTAAGGTTAGTGATTAAAAGTTTATAAATAATATTATGCGTTTCATATACGTTTTTCTTCTATTATGCGTTTTATACAAGTTTCCCTTAAGATAACTTACGAATGATTATAAAATGTTGACTATTTCTATCAAGTACTCAACCGTAATTAAAAATAATATAAAATTATTACAATATCTATAATTCTATATCTTACAAAACTAAAACATTGCGCAATCTTAAGTTTCTGCAAAACAATATTAAATTACAAACTCAAAATTACATACTGTTGTAAAAATCGTACAATACTTGCAATGCAATACAATGAACTTTGTAAATAGAGATTAAAAAAAGCAAAAGCAAACAGAAAGCTAATAAAATAATCAACAACCTGACTGCTACGTATATTAAAGACTTTGAGCTGTGATCCAGGCTGTCCCGTGGTTGCTAGAAGATGTTCGTGCGAATGACACCAGTGGATAAATCTTCCCCCGGCAGAATGAGCCTGATGACTTTCTAGCGGTAGACTGTGCGGAGTAAAACATAAATGTATATTTCATTAGATAAATGTTGTCTTGATTTATAGCTAAATAATCGGACACTGGCTAATAGAAATAAATAATGAAACAATGAAAACTTAAATTTTTAACACCAATATTAAAATTTAAATGAGAATCTATATCAATCCATCCATCCATCCTTCCATCCATACATCTATCCATTCATTCATCTACCCACCAACCCACCCACCCATCCATCCATCCATACTTTACTGACGAACCAAATAACGCAGCACCGTACCTAGATCGTGATGTGTCAAAAACGAACCAATCCGAGTCCGCTAGCGTGGCGATACGAAGTGAATTAACCTGACACCAGTCAGCCGACATCAACGGAGAGTGACCGCAGTCCAATGACATGAACGCTTGCTGAGTGACGACACTGTAGAAACGCAGCAAGCCTTTCTTTTCAGCCACGAGAATCTGAGCGACATCAAAACATTGTACCGAACAAAGAATTTCAAAACATCAACATTGCTTTCAAAGGGTAAATAAATGCTTTTAAATTGTTATTAAAAATTTATATAAATTTCTACCAATAACTTTAAATAAATATTTCAATCTATCTATCATTTCATTGCAGTAAAAAACTCGTCATTCTATGCTTATTATTTAACATTCCATTTACATCTACACTATGCTATACACACTATGTTATAAAAAATGCTTTTTTTTTAAAAGTTCAAAAACCATAAGAATAGAAAAAGTATACAAATAAAAATATATAATTCAAAATCATTATTAACTATAAAACCGGACTGCTCCATTCAATTATAAACGAAATCAATGCTTCAAATTCCTACCTTGGATGATTCCTTAGGATGCCAGCAGACTGCCATGCCGGGTGAACTGAGAGGGAAGCGTGCCAGGCATTTAGTGGCGACGCCGGTGTCAGCGGACCACACGCAGCATGTCAGATCATCGCTGACACTTGCGACGCTGTCACCAGTGACAGGATGTGACGCGATGGCATTTACGTAATCTGAATGTTCACCAACTTTCTGTCACGACATCAAAATAATTAGATTACAGTTCGATAAAGATTTTAATAGTATAGAATAAAATTTAAGTTTAAACTGAAATTAATCATTACTTTTAACTTAATTAACATATAATCTTATCGTATTAAATCTTATATATATGTTTAAATATACTATATATATAAATCTTTATATCACCAAATGATAGTAAGTATAAATGATATAAATTAAATATGAAATAAATATAAATCTATATTGCGCTATAAATATTGTTCTTTAGACAAGAGTTCCAATTGCTTCACTGCTCTTTATTTAGTAATAATTACTATCTCTAAACTACTTTTATGAAAAAGATAACTATACAATTTTGAACAAAATATCCTTGCCCGCTTAAATGCTATAATTCTTTTGAATTACAAAGAACAGAGGCAAGAAGATTTATCCAAAGAAAGAATCTAAACAAAGAATAAGAATTGAATGAATCAAGCGCAGAGATATAATTGAAATACAAACCACAACGATATCCGATGACTTGAGATCAGACGTGATACAATTTATAACGCTGTCAGCGCCGGCAGAAAATAATCTATAAAAACAAGAATTAATATATAGCGCCTTTTAGTTTAAGGACAAGAAATTAAACTACATTAATAACTAAAGCTTTTATAACTTTATGAAATAAAAGATACAAATAAAGAACAATTATGCATAGATGTCAAAGACTAACTTAATAACTCTAGGTAGAGTGTGTAAGTTAGTCTCTGGACTCCAAGATATATCTGCAACTCTAGAAGAATAATGAAACTCTTTCAATCGTTCAAATCGTCCACCTTCTTCAGATTTTGCGTTCTCCTTCAAATAAAAGTACTTAATTAATCAAATTAATCAACTTTAATAATACAAATCAATTTACAACACTGTGAATTGTCTAAATTTGAATATAAAATCATAAACAACAGTTCTATTATTGAAAGTAAAATATATAAACTGCGTAAAAAATATTGTAAGATATTGTATGAAATCAATATTACGGTTATCTTATCGAATGTAACAAAATTAATACAAATTGAAAGTAGCAGTTAATTTTAGCCAAGACTAAATATTTCGAGCAGTAAATGTACATCGAGTATATGTACAAATGCAAGGGTACCTGAAAATTGCACGAGATGATGATGACCTTTGAGTAAGTACCGATAGCCAGTAGATTTGTTGAGTATTCAAATGGATTGAATTTAACCACCAGAGCGACATCATGACTGTCCAAAGTAAAACTTTCTTTCTTACTTTCCCCCGCCCCTCCCTTCAGTTGTGATTCTTTGGTGGAGCTTGGCATTTTTTGATCCAGACGAGTTCAATCAATTAAAACGTCACGAAATAACGCTGAACTGCTAAAATTACACAATTTTATATTTAATGTAATGAGATGCCTAATCACATATAACATTCTGGCTTGACTTCGGTTTCGCACCTCACCCCCGAGTTAAGGTCAGAGATGGTTTAGGGTTAGAATTTGAGTTTAGCGACTTTTACTTCTATTTGTAAACAATCGCCACTTTATAAGCGATAATCAAAGAAAAGTGCTAAAAAAATATTTTTGTCAAATTTGTTCGATAGAGTTTGAATTTCGCGACGAGACTCGTTTTATTATATTCCTCATCCTTTCTGATATACGTGGTTTTATTTTTATTGTAAAAACTTCACGAGGTGCGAAACCGAAATAATCTCGTGATGAAAAATTATTAAGTAAAAATAATTTAATAAAACCCGGCTTCTTACGACTGGGTATTCCTACGACAATCTAAACTTTGCAAATATGAACTCTGGTAAACAAAATTAGTTTCAATAACTTTGCTTTTTTATTTTAAAAAATGCATTTTATAGACGTCATGAGGGAAAATTTGACTTATCTTAAGTACTAATTAATTAACTCTAGGTTCCCCAAACTTCAATAATTTCCAAGCGACCGTAGTAATTATCGACACATTTTAATGCAATTTACACGTTTCAAAACGTTTCTCACATTTCAATGAATTTTTGACTCATTTTAAATATTCAGCTTATTTCATATTTCACCAATTTCGATATATTTCACCGATTTCGATATATTTCACCAATTTCACTGATTTTACTCAATTGTTTCGCGAAATTCTTCTTATTTCGCGTTGCTGTAAAATTCTTTGCGTCGCTATTAAGTAACTAGAGACGCTAAAAGTTAAGTTTTATTTTAAATTAAAATAAATAAATTAAATATGAAGGTAATATTTAAATGATTTTATTTAACCTTAATAAATTAATTGAATCTTAAATTAAGATTGTAATTGACCTATTTATTCTAAATACTAAAATATGAATTGTATCTTAATCCTAACCTTAAAAGTATAAATATATAAACTTAACCCTAATCCTAATTCTAACTCTAAATATTAATATATAAAATATAATAAAGTGAACCTTATTTCAAAGCCTAAACTAACTGCTTTTTAACCCTAAAATACGAAATTTGATGGATTTTAAATAATTTAAATAGTTGAAATGCGATGTTATCATTTCAACATTAAGCTTACTGTAAAAATATCTATTTAAAACTAAATCGTGCTTTTGGTTTATCCATGATAAGCCTATTGTATAACTTTATTACGCGTGTGATTTATTTGCAGAGAGTATTTACGATCACTGATAGAGTTCACGGGGGGGAGGGGGGAGTCATATTTTGTTGGCAGAAGTCGCATGGAAACTTTCTGGCGACGACGGGGTAATTAGTAAATAAATCTCATTATTTAAATATATTTGTTACTCTTTCTAATTTTAAGATAGACTCTGTAGCATTTTCAAGAAAATCTTCAGAAACTGACTATATAATATTGATATAAAATGTATTGTTATGCTTAGTTCTAGTATGATTTTATGGTTCTATACGTTAAGCTACTAGATCGTTAGTCTAAAATGCAAAGCGTTGAGCACTGTAATAAGTCATCAAGATAACAAACAATATAGTATAGTTAAATATTAGTTTTATTTATTTTTACTTTTATTGACACACTTCGTATTGTTACTTTTTGTCTAGATTTGATCATTTTGTTCGTATTTACAATCGTCATGGAGAACTGATCAAGGAATTTCAATTGCCGGGGTGAGAAATCATTTCTTATTGGTTGATTTAATTTATACGAGTTGATTATGCGTTTTATCATTAATTGAAATCGATAAAGTATTTGCATTATTGGATTTAATTATAACTAAAGTAATAATAACATGTGACAAATTGACATTACTCGAGTTAACGTTTATTGAATTGAAGATGTAGCTGTCAATTTAAGCTCCTTACTAAAGGGTGCAGCGAGACAGAGAAACTAATGAGCTATCCGGGATTTGAACCTGGACCTATCGATTTTGAATCCAGTGCTCTAACAACTTTTCTAACAGTCCTTGAGTAATATTATGTTTCAAAAATGAAATCATTGCTTTATTTTACTGATGCGAAATTGATATTTTATATCTCATTCAAATGATAGCTAAATTGATATTTTATATCTCATTCAAATGATA
>JAQIXG010001465.1:0-22018 GCA_034700105.1 Oconnorella tubifera
AAAAGCGAGGGGTGCATGTAAAAGTTTATACTGCGCAAAATTGTGCACCCCTCGCTTTTGACCATAGTTTCGTTCACTTTTTTAATTTAATTTTTCCTTTTTAGTGCATTAATATAAGCGAGGTTTTTTAAAAGTTTTTTTAATATATTTTATTCAATCTTCTAATTACGAAACTAGTAAAATTTTAAGCGCCTAATTAAACAACGGCGACCTCTGACGAATTAATATGTAGCAACATCTAGAGAATTATTAATACTAGCGTTATAATACTTCATAAATTACTGCGACATCTGCCGAATCAAATTAAACAAAAAGACAAAACTGAAGAAAATTGAGCTTAATATATACAGCTCTACAGCTTTTACTGCCATCAACGTCATTTGTCCAAGCAAATTATATAGATATTATGACGTCACGATCGAAAGAACACACTGTTTAATAATGCATGAATGTTTTTAACGTCAATGCATCTGGCCTTTAACTAAATGACGCCGATTATACTAAAATTTCGTTTTATTTAAATTTCCTCGATTTTAACAACACTCTTTATATTTAAAGTTTATATTTAATAAAAAAATAATTTAGAAATAATAAAAAATAAATAAAAAATAATAATTTATTCAATGTCTAGTTTGATTAACGATTTTTACTTGGATTTAGTCACGGTGGGGGGAGGGCGTTGTGAGTGAACCGTAATATAGGGCTGGGGGGGACTCAAATGATTATAAAAAATAATTTATAATAATTGTTATAATTTTTGGAAGTGGTGACTCGGTCTTAAACTTGGGGAGGGTGGAATTTACTTTTGCAAAAATTTATAAAAACTCGAATAGCTTTCAGAAACAACTGATATGTGGGGGGGGAGGTTCAAATTAAATCATTATAAGTCGCTGTTTCTCTATATCTGTACTTCTATTAATACAGACAAACGTTCACAAGTTAGGGTTAGAGTTAGGGTTAAAGTTCAAATAACCCAGAAAAACTCAGCTAAAATATGCTCCTCTGATAACTATTAAATCCTTAACCCTAACATTTTATCGGGAATACTTTGTCATGGTTAATATCGAAGCGCTAATAGTTGCAGCCAAAAGTAACTTTGGGCTGCAGCCTATTCCAATGAACGAACAAAAGAAATGACAGGTATCATAATAGATAACAACATATTTTATTCTATTATTATAATTATTATAGTGTATATTATTATCATCATAAATATATATAAAATACAGATAACATTTTACTGGTGCAGTCATATCAAAGTCACTGTGAATTAAGTACAACATATTAAATGATCACAAAATGTTCAATATTTATACAAAAAACATTGCTATATTAGTAAAATGTCAATTAAAATAAATCAAACAACTTAGAATAATATTTAAATACATAAACTGCTAATAATTACGATAAACAAAACTAAACATAGTATATAGGCATTTCATATATGCTAATTTCATTCAAATAACAAATTTCAACGATATCATTAAGCATATGCATTAATTAAAACAGATAAACTTCACAGCTTCTATCAATATCACAAATAATTTCACTTATTGTCAAAATTCATACATATTACGAAGTCCAATTAGCTGTTAAAACGCGATATTTTGATGCAAATTAAACTTGAAGAGAGATCATCGTTTAATAAAACAAATTTAATCTGATAATATATGAAAACAGCATAAAATTTTTATTAAATAACTCTCATAAAAATATATTTAACTGTAAACTCAGACCAAAAATAAAATCCTTACTAAAACATCCACTTTTTCAATTAAATTATTTAAAATCAAAAAATTCCTCAATTTTTTTCAAATTTTTTCACCTCAAATCCTACCCCCCCCGCTCCCCCCACCACCGCCTCCTCCGGACAAAACCCCGGGCCACTTGGAGGCTCTGCCAGCACCCCCCTCCCCACCATCCTGCACCGATGTTCCTCCATCCTCGGCACCGCTGCCCCCGTGTCGTTCACCCCCGCTGGGCTCCATAATCTTTCCGCGACGGCGCTAGCCCTGGGCCACAATCGTGAATCGACATTCGTTGCGTCGACATACTCGGCCCACAAGCAAGCCTCCCCCCCGATCACCAAACTCTTCTGTGCTGATGTGCCGTTGAAGTTTAACGGTTCGGTTTTATAGTAGTTCTCCCAGTCGGCTCCGTAGCTGATGTAGTCCAGGTACCAGGGGGAAGAGATGATGGCTTTGAGACCAGCCGCAGTGACCATCGAGAGCTCGTTCTGATACCCGCCCTTCCAGACCTCCACGATGGTATCTGGGCGGACCTTTACCTTGTTGTCGAAGACCTCTTGCCAGACGATGTAGCCGGTGTTGTATGAGCTGACGATGTCCAGAAGCTTCTGCATGTAGTAGCTTTCCAGTTTGGAATAGTCAGTGCCGAAACCCATCGTCTGGAAAATGTTGTAAAAATTTCCAATTTAAATACTTATTAGTTAATTTAATAATAAAATAATAGATTTATGAAGTAAATTCAATTTTAGTTAAAACTCAAAAACTATTAATTATTAACTAAAAACACATAACGTTAAATCATTAAATTATTACAGTTACTACTTCAATTTCCAAAACAAAACCAGTACAACATCACTCACCGCCATGAACGCCGTAATATTTGGATTACTCTGCCAGCAAGCGAAGCTCACCTCATCCCCCCCTAGATGCAGATACTTATCCTTAAAAACCTCCGTCAGTTCCTTAACGAACGCCGTCAGAAACGAATAAGTTCCCATAACCGTCGGATCAATAGGTCCAAAGTTCCCGTTCAGTTTCCCCCCGCTATAACAAGGGGTCAGCAACCCCTGAATTGCGTACCCCCAGGATCTGGAATGTCCGGGGGAGTCAAACTCGGGTACAACCCGGATCCCTCTCAATCTTGCGTGCTCGATGATCTCCCGGATTTCCGGCTGGGAGTAAACGTGGGTGTAGGGGTTGTACGCCCCTAGTTTGCTTAATTCAGGGAAATCTCTGCTCTGATAAGGGAACGAATTATCGTCAACGATATGCCAGTGGAAAACGTTGATTTTATTGTAAGCCATCGCGTCTAGGTTTCGTAAAATAGTGGGAACGGAGAGAAAATGCCTGGAGGTATCAAGAAGGATACCGCGCCATGCGAATCTAGGTTTGTCAGTGATTTGGGTGTTGTTGATAACCAGACCCATATCGGTGATATGATGGACGAGCTGGCTGAAGGTCTCTAACCCACGAAGGGCTCCCCAGATACTGGGCGCCACGAGGGTTCCCTTCCCGGTGGAAATATCGAGGGAATATGATTCGTCCATTTCCAGAGTGGGGTACATTTCGCAGGGGTTTTGGACGTTAACGTCCAGACGTGTTAAAGCAGCAACAGTAGGTAATGTATCGAATACAACGTTGAATGATTTTTTGGTTTTTCTTTGAAATTTGAGTCTGGTATCAGAGTTAGATTCTGTTTTTTTCTCGGTGGGGAATCTTCCCCGGAATATTATGTCCCAGTATCTGACGGCCGCGAACTCGAGGATATCGCAGGTATGACCAGCGGCGCGGAAAAAGAACGCTTCGGGGGAGACCGTCTGGACATCCTGGGTGGAGAGGTAGGAGGCAGGCATCGGCCAGGGGGACCCGACGGAGTGGGGGACGTTGAAAGGGTTGTCCCCCCCGTACGAACGGTGGCGCTCTAGGGTTCCACCTTGTATTAGGGTCGAACCCAGGGAGAAAATTAAAATCAAATTTACGACGAAATTCATCGTAAATTTATTTTATTACACGTATAATTAATTAATTAATTATGATAAAAATATTTAATTAATTAATTTTTATCGTAATTAATTGTAAAAAGATTTGCGTCCGGTAAGGAGGGAAATTTAACGCAAAATGAAATATAAATAAATAAAAAAAATCTTATGATTTTTATTTCAGGGGGTGTGGCAGGGGGGGGAATGTGTCATATGATTAAAAATCAAAACAAAATTTAGTCACATTTGTAAACATCACTTATTTTATGTCTAATTATCATTATTTCTTATAATTTGACATAATTATAGTAATTTATATTTATTTGCTTATAAAAGTTGAAATAAATGATTAATTAAATGATAAAACTTAGTAAATTTAGTAAACTTGATAAAGTTAATAAATTTGATAACAGAAATGCACAGTTTGAGAGCGTTTTATAAATTCAGAATCGTAGAGTAACTTTAAAATAAGTGTCAAATATTCAATTAAAAGTTAATTTTAGACGGATTTTAGAGAAAGGTACTTTACAAATATAGATAGAATTAATAATTTTAGTTACATGCATGAAAATCGCTTCGCGCGCCATGGAGTGATGTAGTGAAGCGAACAAGAAGTGATCTGCAGTGATCTGCAGTGATTTGAAGTGATCTGCAGTAATCTGAAGTGATCTGATGCCAGTAAAAGCATGTCATAAAACTGTTCGTGTCAGTTTTAGCAAATCGACCCATAAATGAATCGACCAGTGACCAGAAAATTTGACCAAACGCCGCAAAGTCATTTCGCAAAATTATAGCTAATATTATGAAGCCTATATTAAATATTTGAAACAAAATCATGAATAGCCTAATTCTCAAATTGCGATTTAAGCATATACCTGACACCTTTATCGTTTAATTCAGAGATTATTTTCATCAGTAGCCTTCCTATTTGGTAAAATAATAGCAACTAATATTCATCCTTTTCGCACCAAATCAGATTATCAAACCACAATAATCATAAATATTGATCTACGCTTACTATAATAAATGAATACTTAGGAAACTTATTTCATTTCTGAATATAAACAAAAATATAATTTGAACGTCTATCAGTTGAATTGATATGACAGGCATTGGATACTATCCGTCACAGAATGTAGACCCGTCAACCTGTCATACATGTTCATTCCCTTTCAATATGACACTCTCTCTCTCTCTCTCTCTCTATCTCTCTCTCTCTCTCTCTCTCTCTCTATCTCTTTCTCTTTCTCTCTCTCTTTCTATCTCTTTCTCTTTCTCTCTCTCTCTCTTTGTCTCTGTCTTTGTCTGTCTCTAAGTCTCTCTCAATCTCGTCTCTTGCTAGACAACTATCAAGCACGTTCATCTTCATTTTGTCTAAGACCACGACCTGAGCGAATCACTGACCTAATTTTTCATAACCAACCCCTCTCCCCCCCCCCCTCCCCCACTCAATTTTAGAATTTATCAGTAAAATGACTTCTTGACTTTCGGATGACTGGGCAATTTAGGTAGAGGAGTCATAGCCAGAGTCATAGAAAAGTCACACAAAGTTTAGTCATTGAAAAAGTCAATGTTTTTGATGAAATGACGCTATAAAATATTATACCTAGAATAATTTCTATCTAGCATTAATGATGTTGTTGCAAGGCTTTCATAAATGACAGCATATAATCATAGCCTAGATAGATACGATTATAGAATAATATGACATAATGTTTTAATGTCAGCTTCTAACAACAATTACAATGTGATTAATATTTTATGCAACAGACCAATGTCAAAGATTTTGCAAAAATACAATTAACGCCAGCGTTCGCTTAATATTAAAAACAGATTTATTTAATATATATTTAATATTTATTAAATTTTATATTCGCATATCCAGGGTCGACTTGTCGTTATATCATTTAAACCATTCCATACTTTATTAACACAAACATTCAATTTAAAGTAATTTAATTCTCGATTTTATAAACAAAACATCAAAGTGTACATTCATGTATTCCATAGTTTGATTAATAATATTATCAAAATGCAATCTCTCTCTGAGATCTCATCTAACTGAATGCATATAATAACGCAATCTCTTGTGTGATGTATGAACATTGACTTCCAGACAAAGCGAGATGCATATAAAATAAAGACAAAGCCTCTATTGACTATTTAGAACGAAGACTGAAGCTCTATAGACAGCATATATAGACAGCATATATGGACAGCATTAGATAGACAGTCAGACAGTTGGGACAGCTTAAGTCGAGATTAGATCAGAAACCATTGCATGATAGACAGACAAATTCAAAGAATAAAATATAGAATAAAATATGGAATAAAATATCGCAAAGTAGAAGCAAGCGCGAATTTTGTATGGATTCAGTTTCGGCTTATGTGAGAGATTTTAACAACATTTTTTACAGACTGTATAATATTATATAGATTATGCCTATAAATATATAGGCCAAATAAATACAGTTATATAAACACAGTTTGTTAGATAGACTCTATTATATTATAATTTATCAAAGCTATAGGATGAAATGTCAATAATAATAATAGGTAGCAGAGATATATTGTAATTCTACATATTATAATATAAAATAAAACTTAATTCTATAAATTTATGGGCGTATAATTAGGCCTATAATTAATACAATATAAAAATAATGAAAAGGCATAACATTGGCTTAATTTTATGCAGAATTTAAAATAAAATCTTGCTATTTCTTTCAGATGATGTTTAACCCTAAATCTTTTTTACTTTTCATTTTCGCCTGCTCAGAATTTTTTTCAACATCATCCTCCGATCAGGCCTTATTTTTTGCCTCCTCCGATCACCCCCTCTACCCTACCCCTCCCCCTACTCCCCTCCCATCCATTTACGGCGTATCCCCCTCCATCAACACCACCCAACTAACCACAGCGCCAAAACGTGATGGCATATTCAGTGTAGCGTTAAACTACAACAACGTCTCTTCCAGCGCGCGCTTTCTACCCAACGGCTACAGCCTAACGGATGACGTCACTCTATGCCCGCAAATTAACCAATCAGCGAACGGTATTCGCGCGCCGATTTTAAATTCTCTGCGTTTGAAATCTCTGGCCTATGACACAGTTTCCGAGCGCGCGCTTTTGCATATTATAGGCAAGGATGACAGTAGATTTACCCTGGGTTTAATTCGACCATGTTCCCCTATCTCCACTACCTGCGCTGGGGCTGAAATTCAGACGTCACAGAATAATAATTCTCTGAATGAATCCGGCTTACAGGTTTTATTCTTTAACGCGAAAACTTTGGAGCAAGCTCAAATAGGACCTTTTTCTTACTACGATTCGGTCGTTTATTTTCTGCTGCAAAGATTAGAGAGGCCGGATTATAAGATAAAGTTGCACGTGATTGAGTTGAGGAAGATGCTGAAAGTTTGCAGAACCGGGGCGGTTATTAGATATCCAGTGACAGCTTCGAGTAGTACTTTCGATATTTTGGATTGTTCTGTGGTTGTTTCTTCCGTCGTATCAGAGGTTGGTGATTTTAGTTTTTACTTTAGATCTGTTTAGCCCATATCTTGTCCAACAAGCCTGCGTTTTCTATCATTTTTTATGTTTCTTTTTTTATGTTTTTTAAATGTGTATAGTTATTCTCATATATATTCGTGGTTTAGACTTATCTGAAACGTGTCAATTTTGTCAGTTATGTCATTAAACATTAAACTCATATAAAGTAACGCATAAAATTTAAACATAAACATTAACATAACATAAACATAAACATTAAACACATATAAAGTAGCATTTATATGTGTTTAATGTAAAGACTGGTGTTAGTTTATTATAAATGCTTTTGTGTTGAATCGCTTCTAGCAAAAGGCATACCTTAGTAAAATTATATTTAAAATGAATCATCTTCAAAATCCATTTAGATTAAAGACCATCATTATGATCAACTTTTGTGATGTGAAGTTGGCCCATATTGAATTTGGCCTATATATTGAAATTGGCCTCTATATTGGCTATAATATTGTTAACTAGTAAATCAACTCGTGCCAAGCACTATAATATTTTTAATTGACCTATATATTAAAATTAGACTATATATTGAGATTGGCCTAAATATTTTTAAGGAATACGACAAACACTACGCATATCACCCTCTCGACTCTCTACTCATCGTCCCAACTTCCTCCCCCAGAACCCTTCACTTCTACTTCCAACTTCAGCGACTCTCCCACCTCTTACCCACCGATTCCCTTCAAATTTCCATCCTTCTCTACCGCGCTACCACTTCACCCCGAGAAAATCACAGCGCCGAAATTTTCCTGGACAAAGAAAACCCCCCAGTGATAGCGGAAGTCCTGTACGAGCAATTGGTGAATCCCAGATATTTCAAATTCGAGCTTTTCCAGTTGGGCGGTTTGACGTATCGAGGGGGGTTGCTGTGTTGGGCGGCTATTGATAGGGTCGTGTGCAGCAGGATTGAAGAGATGACGGGGGGACTGAAGAGAATTAGGATATTTTTGGACGCAGGACAAGCCAGTCAAGTTTGTCAAGGTGAGATCCCAGTAAATTTAAACATTGAATTCTAAAGTTATTTATTCCTTTTATAAAGTTTTGAATTTAGCTATTTGCCAAGTTTTCATAATCTTATTATAGGGTAAAATGTCATCCAGTAGAGTAAATGTGTTGCATACATATTTCGTAATATCTATATTAAATTAGATTATATGAGAAATAATAAAAATAGTGCAGTTTAATATTTGACATGCATGACGATACTGTTTAATTGCAAGATACAACATTTGTGAAACATTAGTTATATCAAAAAGATGATTTTGCCTTGTCATGAGAGATGACGTCATAAGAGCCTGTATGACGTCATAAGAGCCAGTAGGCTTTAGGCTCTGAGCCTCTAATGACATCATCAAATATTCTTTTTGTTTTCCATAAAGTGACACCCAGCGATGAAGGCCTACAAGGAGTCATCACCGGCCTAGCTCTAGCCTCTTCCTCAGGCCAAAGCCCAAACATAGTCCTCTACTTCGGCTGCATAGCCCAGCGGCCCGGGCTTGGCGGCGCCGGGCTACTGCGCATGCCCGAGAATCAGCTAAAGCCCGCGCGCATAACGGCCCTTAGGTTAAATGACGTCACCTTCCGCGCTGGCGCCATGTTTCTTTTAGATAAATGCGGGAAAACTGTTGTACACAAAGAAAATAAAGTTGCCAGTCTGAATGTGAATTTACTTTTATTTATATTTAACGCTATTTGTATTATCTCTATGCTATGCTAATGTTAGACTTTTAATGGTTCAATTTAGACTAATTTATAAATATGCAATTTATCGTATATTACACTGTTGTTGATGCTATGAATTTCTATATGTTAATTTCAAGATAAAATACAAAAACGCATAATAATAGCCTAGTAAGATTCTCAAATTTAGTAATACTCATTGAAACAGAATCACGCGGTAGGTCATGTATAACTTAATTTATGATTTATACTTAGAATTAATGTTTAGGAATGTCTATAAAGTTATTGTTTCGTTGATAATTGTTGATTTAAAAGAATTTAATTGCATCTGACGCTTGATTATGCAGCACAATGTAGTATATTGTTCAATTTGAATCTTCATTTTCGGTTATATGACATTTTCGATTATATGATAGTACAACTATAAAAAACACTATGTCAAATTAAAATCATTCAAAACTTGGCTTAGATAAATAACATTTAGAGAGGGTGCTACTAAAATATTTACATTGTGGGAGGAGGGGGAAGATACAATGTTGAGATTACGAGAGAGTTGCATCATTTTTATTCAACTAATTGTTTTAAATTTATATAAAATTTCACTAATTTCACTTCAAAAGGCGCTAAAGCCCGCGCGCATAACGGCCCTTAGGTTAAATGACGTCATATTTTAATAATATAAAATATTTTTATAATATAAAAAATATTAATATTTTTTATAATATAAAAAAATACTAATAATTTTATACAAATATAAAATATACTTTATAAAATATTTATCTAGTATTTAATAAACTGTACAATATATTATAAATCAATGCAAACAGTATATGTCCCAATAAAAAAAGCACAGATTTCTAGGCATCTATAGGAACTAGGCCTTTATGATTGTATACACTAGCCAATGATATCTAATTTGCACTTGAACATTATAACACAAGTCTATATATCTATCTTATAACTGACCAAACCGGTATTTTGAATTAGTGATTAATCAAGATTAAACTGGCATATTATTAAAATATCAGCATATTTTAGTTAGCCTACAAACGTATATATTAAATTAGTTAAATAGGTCTAACCGTTTAGAAGCTTTTTGGTTGCTTCTGGATTAAATTTCTTTTCAAAATTCTAGTTTTTTAATTTAATTTAAAAACTGTTGGGGTCCATAATGAAGTTTGCTAATACTTATGAGCGATTATTTTTAAACCGTTTTTACTATGTCAAGTCTTTAAGTCTTTAACAATAACAAGTCACAATTTAACAAGTCACAATTTAACCAGTTAAAATTTAAATAATTTATTAAATCATGATTTAACAAGTCGAAATTTAACACAAACCACAATTTAACAACACACGTTTTTACCACACCAAAATGGATCGCCTTCTAACCTCAGTCAACATCAAAATCCCCTGGTTGACCAGGGGATTTCACATCTGCGACAATGACGTCATCGACCGTCTAAGCCAGCGCACCACCGTCACGATCCTCATCATCCTCTCCTTCATGGTCAGCTCGATGCAGTACGTCGGATCCCCGATCAACTGCTGGGTCCCTGCGCACTTCACCGGGGACCAACTCGACTACGTCAATGACTACTGCTGGATCCGGAACACCTACAACCTCCCCCACACACAGGAAGTTCCTGCACACGACGAACGAGATAAGATACCGTATTACCAGTGGGTGGCTTTTATATTTCTCCTGCAGGCGCTGTTGTTCTATCTGCCTTCGACGCTTTGGAACGTTCTGGGGGAGCACTCGGGGATCAATGTAAAGAACCTAGTGGAGGCTGGCAGGGTGTTTGTGGCTCCGGAGATGGCAGAGGTTCAGCAGAAGACTTTGACGCATATGACGAAGCAATTAGACAGGTTGACTTATGCTTATTGTATTACATGGGCTATAGCTTACGCTTATTGTATTAGATAGGTAGGCCCTTTGCTTATGCTAATTGTATTGGACAGGTTAGCTTCTGTATATTTACTTTGCATAAAGCATAATGCATAATTAGGTATAGACTCATTTAAAAACTCACGATTTAAAGCATAGACTGGTATAGATCTTATTTCAGCTTATTTCAGGTGTAGGGGGCATTTTATATTTGACAACACCCAATATTTTAGACATTTTTCATAAATTCACTCGAATACGTGTAAATAAGCTTTTCTCTTCAAGATCAGGGGGCGTTAACAAATTCACCCCCTTCACCCCCCTCCCCCGCAATGACGTCATTGTATAGGCCTATACTTATCGGAGATATTTAAACTTCTTAGCTTAATAATCTGTAAAGTATCAAATCGTTTTAACTACTTTAGAAAGATGTCACTTCAGTTTAAATGTCATTTATATCTAGTATCATCTCATTGATAATAAACTCTAATCATTAGGCTCAAATGAAAGCACTTCAAAACAAACGCTTCACTTCACTTACTCAATAAATCACTCTTTTGTCTTCATTTTTAGATATTTAAACAATCTAGGCACAAGGACGTCCCTAGGTTGGACCCTCAGCATCAAGCACCTTTTCACCCGGTCCTGCTGTCTCCATTCCTGCGGGTCCCATCGCTGCCGCAACGGTCTCAGTCTCGCCTACCTCTCCATCAAGTCCCTCTACTTGCTCAACGCCGTCTCCCAGCTCTATCTCCTCGATGCCCTCCTCGGGATGGACTTTCATTCCTACGGATCAGACGTCATCCGGTCGATCCTTTCTGGACACGACTGGACCTCCACCACCTTCCCAAGGACAGCCATGTGTGATTTCAGGATCCGTCGACTGGGTGACGTCCATCGTTACACCGTGGAATGCGTCTTACCCATCAATCTCTTCAACGAGATGATCTTCCTTTTCCTCTGGTTTTGGATCATCTTCATCATCTTCTTAACGTCTGTTTCTCTGGTGATGTGGTTGTTTCGACTGGCGAGGTTGACGGAAAGGAGGCACTACGTTCGGCAGCACTTGGGGTTCCTCCAGAAGTTTAGGACGGACAACGAAACAACAAAACAACGAAAGGAAGCAGGCGATGAGGAACAACTTTCGGACAAGCAGGTGATGAGGTTTGTGGACAGGTATCTGAGGGCTGATGGCATTTTTGTTCTGAGGATGGTGGCTGCCAATACTGATACGATTACGGTGACTGAATTTATTGGGGAGCTGTGGAGCAACTTTAAGAAAAAGAGGCCATACGGGGGGACGCAGAAGGGAGATGAGAGTGAGGAGGAGGAAGAGAGGGGGTGTATAAAATGTGGAGCGTGTTGCGTGCCGTGTTGAGAGACGGAGGATTAAAATTGTAACTGAAAATGAAACAGTTTCGGGTTGTTATAGTACAGTGATGATAATTGGTGAAAATATATGTTGTATATATTGTTATTACATTTTGTTTAGGCTTAATATACATTGTTTATAATAATATAGGCATACAACGTAATATTTGTGTTATTAAGTCTGTCAATTAAATCGGTCAAATCAGTTTCTGTAAGTCTAAGTGCCAAATTAAAATGTATTGTTGCATGTTAACAAATTCGCACAAAGCTTCTTCAATCAGCTCAATCATAATTCCGTTTTCCGACTATCTTTTTAATTATATCGATTTAAAAAAAGTTTTACAACACAACCAACCACTTATGTGAGCGATATTAAATGGCAAATAAACAAATAATAATAAATATTTATTAATTTAATTAATTTAATAGAAAATAAATAAAAATTAGACGAAATTATGGCTTCATTGAATGCGCATCATGGTCCGTCGACAGATGGGGATTTACGCAATGTTTCTAAATGCATATTTATCACGGAAATACAACATATGATGTGAGTAGTGTACCATTCGGTTTCGTACCTTATCGTGTTAGGATTAAATTATTTAATAGTTATATTAGCTAATTGTATGTAGTTAATCAATCGAATTGAGCTGTAATTAATTGAATTAATGGAACTGTAATTAATTGAATTAATTGAGCTGTAATTATATCTTGTCTATCAAATGTGTCTAAAGGGCTGAGCTTGTAAATAACGATATCTCGCCTGTGATAAAAGTGTAAATATTTATTAATTTCATGAAGGCATGGATTCGGGGACTGTGCCAAACCTTCCCCTGACTCTGCTGCGGTTATTGAAAGCATCGTGTATCGTCAAATGAAGCAGCTTGTAAGTTCAAAAATTTATAATACAGCACTAGCAGACTATAACTTTTACTAAACGAAGAATTGTGATTATTTACTAAGTTGTCCTATATCTCTTCTACTCTGATTTTGTGCAATTTTACGCTTAATTGCTGCCCCCTGTAACAATTTTATCTTCTTTGAACATTGTGATGTCATATATTTGAAAGCTTATTCGATATTTTACATCAGCTTGCATTGGTTGAGGACGTAGCGATGCAGAGAAATGCTAAGTTTATCGGGATCGAAGATTTTTTGTTTCTACTTAGAAAAGATAAGGTTTCCTTATCTAATATTTATTTACTATTTATTTATTTATTTTATATTCGCTTACTATTTATTTAAGACTTATTTGATGTTTATTTACAAAGCGAATCAATAAAAGAAACAAATATATATCGGAAGCAATTTTAATGCCTAAAGACTTTTAGCGTAAAATCAACAACAATATCTTATATCAACTATACCATATCAACAACTTCATCTAATTTGATCTAATTTTAAGTGCGTTTAAAATCTCAATGTGTTTGTTTTTATTGTACACAGTTTATATTTTGTTTATATTTATTCGTTATATTTGTTTATTCTTGTTGTTTTCAGACAAAATTGCGTCGTTTATTACGATATTTAGAATTCAAAGATCTGAAAGCTGCGGCAGTGAAAGGACTGAGTGTAGATGATGACGATGATGTCACTGATATAGGTTGAACTAAAACTATTCAAAGATTAAAATTTGAATTTATTTTGTACTTGCTTATTTTGGTGCATTAGACTTGCACATAGCATAATGCTCTATCAAATGAACTATCTGATCTAATCTAATCATCCTGAATTTATATAACCTCAGAGTAATTGTCAGTTATATAATTTAACATTGTATAACATTAAAATATCTAAAACTACTTTAATATCGCTCATTTGATGCTTAATGTCACATCAGCACAAATGCGTTTATTTAATAATGTGATTTAACTTTAGATTAAAATTAACATACGATAATTTGAAGACAGTTACTTTAGAAATCTATATAGAAAAATTGACTCTCAACTTTTCCCCCCTCCTAACCCCTCTTCCCCCATCCTAACCCCTCCCCCCTATTGTAACCCTTCCCCCCTTTGTTATCCCACCACCCCCCCTTCAATCTCTCCCCCCTCGAGTATAATTCTATAAATAACTTTTGTAAGCAGATCAGAAACAACCGTTGACTAAACGCAGAAAGATCTGCGCTGATTTTCTGGGCTGCATTGATTCTACCGGTGAACTTTCTGCACTCATGGAAGACATCGCTGACGACGATATAAAGCTAGATAGAAAAATTGTGCGTCGTTTAATTTTATCTATTTTATATATATTTTTTTATATTATCGAGATATTATTTAATATAATTACATATTACAATAATTACATATTACGTATTACTGTTATCATGTAGTCTTGAATTGATGTTTATTAATGTCAAATAATGATGAGAAACTTTATGATCATAATGATAATAAACATGATAATGATGACGATGAAGATCATGACATTGTTTATTTTGCTAGCGTGCTGAGTTAATGACGCGACATATGGACGCGAAGCAGTACCTGGAATATTGCGAAGCGCGTCAAGCTAGTTTTAGTAAATAGTCTCAATTTTTTTATTTACGTTTTGTTCAATTTTAAACTTTAATTGATTTTTGTAAAATACTATACACTCTTTAGTTAAATACTGCGACTCTCTGCGTTATTTTGTAAAGTTTCTATCACTCGCTGCACCCTTTGGTAAAGTTTATATAACTTGCTGCACCCTTTAGTAGTATAAAAACATCCTCCCTCCGTTATATTTTCACATAGAATCACCTATTTTTAATTGTTGCGCCCTTTAGCACCGAGATACAAAACACAGAAGTTGAGAGATTGGTTGTTGAACGATTCTAATTTAGAGATGAAACTGAATTCTTTTGCAGTTGAAATTCTAAGTTACATGGCTTATGAAACAGTAGCCCAGGTTCTAAATCATTTTTATATTTAACTTTAAATTTTATTTAACTGGTTTTAAACGATGTTAAAGATGTGTATTTTCTTTAGTAAAGGGTGCAGCAAGTAAAGATGTTACGTTAATTTAATTATATTTAAGTTATTTGGTAAAGGGTGCAGCAAGTAATAATGTTATGTTAATTTAATTATAGCTAAGTTCATTATTAAAGGGTGCAGTAAGTAAATATGTTACTTCATTTATAGCTTAAGTTCCTTATTAAAGGGTGCAGCAAGTAACATGTGTAAATGACTCTAAAGATAAAGCTATTCAATGATCACCTTACTAAAGGATGCAGCAAGTCTACGAAATATTGCGGTTCCAAATTTTAGCTACCTTTTTTTACCAGATAGTAGACCTGGCACTCCTGGTCAAAAAAGATAAACTAAACGTAAACAACGATCCGTTCATTCACCAGATGGCGCCGCTCTGTTTTAATTACGATCATATAGCCGCTGGTGACAGCCGATGTACTCACGGCATGTTATTCCAACCGACCAATCAGACGCCGGGTAATATAACGGTAAATGTATTCTGTTTTCTAATTTGTTAATATCTTGTTGGTTTTATTTAGGAAAGAATGTTTTGAAGTTTTGAAGTGTGCTGATGTGACGTTTAGTGAAAGTTTATTTGATTTGGATTTGATTTGGGAATTGATTACTTGCAACACCCTTTAGTTTCAATTCCAAAAGACATTAATTACTCAATAACGGAATTGTGCTGATGTGACGTTAAATAATTTTTTTTATAAATATTTAGAGTCCAGTTCTGACAAAACAACCCGGGCTGGACACCCCCGGAAATCTGGCAACCTCTTTAAATTCTGATTTAAAGAAAAATATTTCAAAGGTTTTTGTAATTTTTTTATTAAATTTATTCATTAAATTAATTAATTATTGTAAATTACGTCGCGTATGTTATGATTAATTAGTAATTAATGAGTAATTAGTCGTAATAGTCAACGAAGTCATTTAAAGTGACTTTAAGTGACTTGAAGTCACTTGAAGTGACTATAAGTGACTTCATGTGACTATAAGTGACTTTATGTGACTTTATGTGATTTTAAAAGTTTAAAAAATTCCGTCAAAATTGACTTCGTTGATTTTGTTTCTAAAAATAGACTTCGCAGATGACGCATTCTGATTCGCTGTTGTGTAAATCTATCCAACCGACTGACATTTACGAAGCTCTGAGACGATACAGTCAGCCAATCGGACCCTTCGACGATTTTTCCGTAAATATTATATAATTTAATTAAATTAATATCGTGACTCGTCAAAATGGCGCAGACAAATCTGCCTGACTGATAATTTTTATGGTTAGGGTAGGGTTAGTATTAGGGTTAGGATTGAAATCATGATTAGGGTTAAGTTTAGAGTTAAAGAGTTTAGATTGTTAAATTGTTTGACAGGGCCGTTTTGTCGGGGTATCTATATTTATGAATTTTAATTAGGAATTAGCTCTTTTAAATTTTATTTAATATAAGAAATGTAATATAAACTGACGTTTTTCAGTTTGTGATATGTTAGTAAATAGAATTTTGCGCTGATGTGACGTTAGGCGCGAGAAAACTATAAATAAAGCTATGTATAAAACTATATGTAAAATATACGTAAATATGTGTATGTATAAAATTGTATTTGTATAATGTTTTCAAAATTACTTTAAATTTAGATTTAATGATCTAATTAATCATTTCTCGAATTAGTCTTTTTGTGCTGATGTGACATTCATTTTTATCATTCATTTTCTATTTTGTTTTACTTTCAGAAAATGCCTTTGGTTCCATCTAGCAGCTATTTACTTTGTCTCTAAAACTGACTGATTTCATAACTTTATAATTAATTATTTAATTAATTATTTATTTAATTAATTATTTAATTAATTAATTATTTAATTAAGTAATTAGTAGTTATTTAAAAACAGTGGCGTAGCTAGGTTTTTGGTTATAATTATTATACTTTATATTATTAATAATAAAGTTGCGTAAACGATAAACGATATAAACATAAATGCGTTGTATTAATGATAAACGCTTTATATAAACAATAAACGAGCTGTGTAAACGATAAACGCGTCGTTTATTTTCGTCATTACATCGAAAAATAAATTATACAAAAAACTGATAAATAAACGATCTGCCTGTGGTCTCAAATCTCATTTGCGGGTAAAAATTACTAGTTTTAATTTAGTGGCAGATTAGATCACTGCTCAACGTAGAAAATTGACGCATTTTTAAACGAGAAAAATGTGAAATAATTATAATTGTGCATAGTTTACATAAAATAAACGCAAAAATACAAAAGATTTTTACATTTTTATCTGTTTATGTTTAAAAATTGAATACAAGAATACGAGATTATTATTATCAACAACAATAAATTTTATGACAATTTTACTTAGTTATATTTCAATTTAATCAAATAAAATAATTTCTAAGCTCTCGAAATTTCACCATAAATTTACAAATAAAAATATATTCAATTTTTTTTAGATAATCTTGTAAGCTAAATAGATTTTTTAACAGGGGTGCATGTTGCTGCTTCTTCCCCTCTCCCCCCCCCCCACAAAAAACTAACACATTTAACCCTTAAATTTGGTTACTAGAATCAAAAACATTCTAGAAACATTAGATATTTTGCTCGCTCTATCATTAAAAAATAAAATAATTTACTCATTAATAATTTATTTAAAAATAAATAACACGTCAATAAATACTCTCTCCGTGCTGATGTGACATTAAAAACAAACAAACTCGAAGACTTTAGAAAGTCCAAACAAGGTTAGAAATCTTGCGAAAAAATTCAGAATATTTTCAACAACAATGAAATTGCATAGACTAGGCCAGCGAACGATTATTGTGAAACTTCCTTAATTAAGAAAACAAAATGATTGCATAGATTACAAATATACACAAACTTAAAATAAAAATGTTCGAATTATTTACTTAAACGATCAATCAAGCATTTACGAACACATAATATCATGTAAAGTATAAAAACAACGAAATAATGAACATTATAATAAATAAAATGGCAAGCGCTTGGCTTAGAATTCAAAAACAATAAAATAACTCAGTCGATAAAATAACTGTGTACTTAATTAATTACTTATTAATTAAGTACTGAAATACTAATTAATTAGCTAATTACAGTTTTCTCTCGTTAATAAATCCAGTATTTGACGAATGCTGGATTGATTAATGTTAGAACACTTATTAATAGTTGCTTTAATTGATAAATTAATATAACTAACAATGATTTGTTTTCAGTTAGGATTAGGGTTAGAGATGAATTAGCCCTAATATTCCGTCATAGTTTTTCCTACCACCCCCCCCTCCATCTTAGACTATCCCCCATTGTGTAATACTTAAAATTGATCTCAAAACTGTCCCTGATAAAATATCATTCCCCCCCACTTTTGAGTAGAAAAGAAACATTTTGAATGTAGAAAAACCAATAAAATTTCCATTATAAAAACCCAAATAAAATTCCCATCTGAAAAATCCAAATAAATTTCCCATTTGGAAAACCCCAATAAAGTTCCCATTTAGGATAAAAACACAATAAAACGGCCATAAAGAGATTACACTACAGTAAATTCCCGCCAAAATTACCGATAATCTTCCTGATCTGACATTGGATAATCCCCGGACCTCGGTAATGATACGGCCGTCGCTATTGGTCCGGCATTTCTCAAGTTATACGACCCGCCTGTCACCTGATTGGTCAAAGTTTTCCAACTTTCGTTGCCCATCGCTCCGGGGATTACCGGATCTCTCGGTAATTCCCTGGGTAAAAAATCCCTGGGTATTTCCCTGGGTAAATCCCTTGGAATTTCCCTCGGTAAATCCCTGCTATAACACTGATAATCCGCAGGGTTAATTCTCGCGTTTTGGTGTCTCAAATGGTGCGCGGATTCCGGTGCAAAACGAATTGGTGCAAATAACTCCGGTGCATCTAGAGATGTGCAGCTGTCCGGGCAAGCTGATGAGCTGTCCAGCTGCTGCATAGTGTGTAGGCTATCACGACTGCTGGCTAGAGGGCCTAAGCTGCTGCACGCGTCTGATTGACTGTCTCTCCGCGCCGCTGCCAAAAATAGCACAGAAATTATACTTATTATAAAAATTATAATTATTACAGTTAGTTAAGGAATAATATTATATATTTACTTATTATTAATAAATTAAACGATTTACTGTCTTGTTCACTCATCACTTGATACAAAATATCACTAAATTGCCATTTTGTGTTGATGTGACATTAACCAGTTAACAAGTGCTATTTTATAAGCATTTCTAATCACCATTATCATCAGCTATTGAGCCCCCTATACACCCTCCCTGCTGCATCTGGGGCCGCCCAGCAGCACCCTGAAACCTTACCCCCTCCCTCCCACTCCCCCTCTCTGTCTTATCCCCCCCGCTGCTCCCTCCTCGGCTCCCCCCACTGCTGGACCCCTTCCCCTGGTCTAGGACCCAGTAGGGGTGCGGCTGGGGGTCGTGGGAGCGGGGGATGTGATCGGGGGGGAGCATGGGGTAGGTCTGGGGGAGGCGGGGGTGTCGTTCTGACGCGCTCGATGATTTTGTGTCGTCGAGATCGGGTAGCTTGGTGTAAATGGGGCTTGGGGTCATTTTAGTCGTGTGACTTTTATCTGAGAATATTATTAATTAGAATATTTCAATAATTAATTAATTATTTAATATGTTTAATTAGTTAATTAATTAATTAATTAGTTAATAAATGTTAAGAAATACAGTCTATATTTTTTATTAAAATAATGCATTTATATAAGATTATTATATAATATAACCGTGATGATAACTCTGTAATTATAAAAATACTGTAGTAAGTATAATTAAAATAATTATAATAATTAATTAGTAATATAATACGATAATAAAGATAACAAGATTTACTCCTAATGAATAAACTCAAATAAGAAATATAAAAATTTAGAACCTTTAAATTTAAAGTTGAATTTAAAAATTCACTCAAATTTAAAAGAATTCAATATGTCGCAAAAAAAATATTTTAATTTACCCGGACAATAATAGGATGTGGATGGCGCGACAGAGAGATGATTGGGTGGGTGGGTACAAGGGGGCGGGGGCAGGACTAAATCAGGCGCCGCCTACAATTGCGCAACAATTAAATATTAAAATAAAAAAAATTGTAATTTAATTAGTTTGGAGCAAGATGCCCATAAGCAAGTTTAGAAGCAATTTAGCTTAAAGTATGTTTTATGGCGAATAAGCAAATTTAATTCAGCAAGTAAGTAAGTTTAAGTAATAAGCAAGTAAGTAAGTTTAGATCAAATAGCAAGTAAGCAAGTTTAAAGCAAGATGCATGTAAGTAAGTTCAAGGCAAAAAGCAAGTAAGATTGACAAGCAAGCAAAGACAAGGCAAGTAATATTAAAGAAAATAGTAATAGTAAAAAAGTAAGCAATTTTAAACTAAGGTGCTGGTAAGTAAGTTTAAAGCAAGTTGAGTGTAAGTAAGTTTAAAGTTAGCTAAACCCAAATAAGTAATTTTAAAACAAGGTGCAAGTAAATGAGTTTAAAGTAAACTAAAAGCAAGTAAGCAATTTTCAAGCAAGTGTGTAATTTTTAAAATAAGCCATCTTACCGTAGTAGACTTTCTGTTGAAAAGTCTCAGATGTGCACATTCAGTGTCCCCCACACATGCACCGTTCTCATGCACACTCACTGCACTGCACTTGCCGCTGCAACCTGGAACATGTGATCCGTTTACTTGAAGCTGATAGGCCGCCGCTTTCCCGCCTTGATTCTCATTGGTCGGCTTTAAGTTGGATGAAGAAACGAAAGCATCCGATTGGTTGTTTGACTGAAGTTTCTTACACTCTTTAGACGTGCCTGAAATTGATTTTTTGAATGAAATAGAGGGTAATCTGGGGGTCCCAACCCCCCTCTCCCTTAAAAAAGATAAAATTCAAGATTATAGAAAAAATCTGATGATTTTTGAATTTGAATGACTTTAAAATTAAAAACCACATAATATTATACCAGGAACATAGATCAAACGGCATGCATAAAATGACGAAACATATCAAAAATGACAAAAAAGCATGTATAAACTAACAAAATACATCAAAAGTGACAAAAAAGTAACAAAGTGACAAGATAGTAACAAAAATTAACCAACCTGTTATTCTTCTACGAAACTGTTTCCACACACAAACCGCGATACAACCAACAACAACCAGTACAACCAAACCCAGTACAACCCCCAAAATAATATACAATAGCTGTCCATCACTGGTCACCTTAGGGCTCCCTCCCGATCCGTTATCCTCCAACACCAAGGGGCGATGGGAGGCCGGGGAGGGAGGGAGAAGGAGGTCGTCGTCCGATGGGCCAGTTCGGCGTCTGGTGTCACCCCCCGGGGGGCCACGAGGGGGCCCCGATCGAGGGTATTCGACGTTGCCCGCATCGGGAACAGGCTCGTTCGCGTAGGCTGAAAAATGTTGAATAAATTGAATTATAGAGAAATTTTATTCTGTTATTAATTTTGTACTGTAGCCCTAACCCTAATTTTAAGGATAATTTGTATATTAAAGGCCCATTAGCAGACAATGCTAATTGCTAATAGCTATAGAAATGCTAATATTATATAGCAGTTCTAAAATGCTAAAAGCTATTGAAATGCTAATAGATATAAAAATCGTTCTAAAATGCTAATTAACAGCTATTAGACTAAAACTAAGATCTGTTAATTTAATGTTATGTGAAAAAACGATTAGGCCTACTTTAATTTACTTATTTCTAATATCGATAAAATTCAGTAAATGGATCTCTTGCTGCACCCTTTTGCAAAATTATAAGCTTTAAATATTGCATCTTATATAAT
>JAQIXG010001466.1:0-22006 GCA_034700105.1 Oconnorella tubifera
GCCGCTAGATACATTCGTCTAAGATTGCAACGGATACGTACACTCAATGCTAATCTTATGCTACCCACTGTTAACGATCAGACATATCTTGATCCATCTGTAACTAATAGGGTTCGTGCGCTGTATATAGGTCGTCACATTCAGATGCTGTTATTTAGTTCATGAAATTAATTACAAACTGCTGATTTCATTTTATTTAATTCCTTAATCACGAAATTGTAGATTGATTTTAATTGAATTTCAGTGGTCAGATTATATAGTGCTTTAAATTGATTACAGTTTATATAATATATTTATGAAATATAGATAATATACTACATATTTTATAAGATTTAATGGTTTATTTACTGAGATTAGAAAATATTACTGTAAAACATGATCTAGTAATGATTTTATACTATTTTAAATCCTGGTCAAATAAGATATATTTTAGCATAGATTTTCTAACTTTGATTTATGTTACTTATGTAACTAAGTTTTACAATATTTATTATACTTAGCTAGTTGAATTTAAATCTGTTAAGTTATCTAAGTTCTTAAATAAGTTACGTAATTTATAACTTAAGTAATCAGTTTGCCGACGTTAATGTTAACTAATCACGCTCCGCTAGTACTTTTCCAAACAAAACTAACTTACTCAAATTGTTTCAGCAGAATTAACTCAAAAATAACTTTGATTTGACGAAATGGGTCAATTTTATCAGTATTTGTAGAACATTAATTGAATTGCTAAATTCATTGAATTCAATTCGCTGTTGTGAAAAAGTTTTTCATTTTTATAACAATGTGTACTTAGTAGTTTTAGTGATGAATTATTGCCACATGAGTCTAACTCAATATTTGTACAGTAAAGGTCATACATGGATACGCCTAAAACACATTATAAACCCACTTTAAAAAACATAAATTGGAATTTAAATAATATTAGATTAAATACGATTATTTGGCTACGAATTGTGTTTAAAGAAAAGCAATAAAAGTGATTCCTTTTTAAAATATATTTTATAATCTCAAACGTAAATTCCAGTAAATTCCAGTAAATTGACGTTGCTTGTAAAAGTTAACGTAAACAATTATCTGCATGTGGTTGGATTGCCAAATTAATATATAAACTTAAACTTATCATTTATTGTAAGTTGCTATTTAAAGTTTATAAATTACTATCCCTCTCATCCATTATGGATTCGCCACTGTCTTAATCTCAATAAAATATTAAAATTAATATGAAGAAAATAACACTGTATACTATGTTTTCCATAAAACTATTTAGATTTAAAATTCGATACGACATTGCATATAGCGCATACATAAAAGCAAGTGATATATTATTATTGTTTATTGAGTGCCAGATGTCTGTAGAAAGTCATCTCGGCTAATAAAGTCAGTCTTTGCAGCAACTGTTACACAAAGACTAAAGTTAATCAAATCCAGCGATCTGTAAAACAGTATCAAATCAGTGGCGTATCGCATTTCAGAGGCGGAATCGACTAGATTTTCCTTATTTTACACTTTTATCAACATCTGTTTTCTGTTATAATGGTCGACTTGAATAATATTCCGCATGAGATATTCTACGGCGGATAAGAATAGGATATTGACCGTGATCTAAATTTTCGATAGTAAATCAAATGCGATCCATATTTGAGCGATAAATAAATACAGCAAACAAATTTTGTTGATTAGATTTTCAACGCTTCGTTTGTTAGTAATAGAGTTTGTGAGTTTCAGAATGAAAAATTGAACAAGAAAAATTGATGTAATATGTTGTTTAGATCTGTTATATAACTTAACTTATACTGTAATTATATTTGCTTTAAATTGCAATTTTAAGTTGCAAATTGACAGATAACTGTGTCTTTATTGACTACAGTCAAACACAGAAAAGTGAATTCTTTTGCCAAACTTCGTAGCATATTTATAGACATGAAAAAATATATATTATATTGTATAAATTATATTGTTATGGATGGCTTTTATTAAAATAGCTCAATGTAAAACATGTATAATATATAAACATTGCTATGTTTTATCATGATAATATTAGTCTAAAGTAAATAAATTACATCTAACGCTTCTGTAATATTACTTTCGATTTGTTTCAGAAAAAATGATGCTATTACTTTATTGTCTTGATTAGAACATAACTAGAAATATCAGCATACAAATTTGACTGTTGTTTAATGCAACAATATTGCTAAATAGCAGTATTGTTGCATGTTGCTGTTACTTCATAATCTTGATGAATATTAAATAGAATATAATTACAAATTTCTATTTACATATTTGACTGTTGTTTTGTTTCAACACAACAGTACTACTATTCAATCAAGGACATCTCAGTGGGAGGCCAATGCATATGCTACGGGCATGCGCGGTACTGTCCCATCGATTCCATTACACGGGTAAGGCTAACATCACAGACTTTCTCAGATTCATAAACTTTGATAAACCAGTTGAAAAGATTTATTCTCGATGAGTTTGTATCCCGCAGAGTTGCTCTAGGGCATTTGATATCATCTGACAAACTGAGTCTTTGTTTTAAATTGATTTAATCATTGAGCAAGTTGTTGATAATAATTCAGAAGAAGGCTATTAATGTGTAGATACTGTGGCATTTTGTAAACTGGAAATAAAATCATTATTTTATTTTGTTAATAATTATCAATTTTTTTATTGTATTTTATTATAAAAAAGAGATGAAATTGAAGGACGCTTTTGGTAGCTTTTTAGTCAACTGATGCTAAGCTAATATTACTGCATTTATTGCAAATCAAATCCATTTACATTAAGATCTTGAGTGTGAATGTCTATAGTATTGCAAATCTTGTCTAATTTTTGTAGCATGTTTTAAATATGTAAATTTAAGTTTTTTTCGGGGAGCAATTTTAATACAGATCTTGCATGTTCTTTCAATTGTCAAAAGAACATTGAACTGTAATATCTGCCTTACATTTGCAATCATCACTGTTTTCAATAAAGTTTGATCTCAAACTCTGCAACGTTCCAGAATATCATAATCAGTTTCTGATTGATTTGCTACTGCACTGATTCTGGATACTTTTGACCTCTGATTATTGCTAGGTTAATTTGTTAACTAGTTAACCTATAGGTGTTCACAAACAGCTCTTATGGGTCAAATATTGACTATCTAGAAGTTCACTTCTAAAGCTTTGCATTCCAGTATAATTGAGCAATAATTTTACAGTGCAATTTATACTGCTTCAGAAAGTCATTTACTGTGATAAATATGAAATAAATTGTAAGAATCTATTTGCTTGTTTTTGAAGGAATTGCAATGTCAATGCGAGGGTAATACTTGTGGTCCAAGTTGTGAGATCTGTTGTCCTAAGTTTAATCAGATTCCCTGGAGACAAGGAACGTATACAGAGGGGGCTGTTTGTGAAGGTTTCAATATTTTATTTCATTAGAAATATCCTGTTTATTACCAGGATTGATTTGTTTGGGTATGAAATTTCAATTATAGTAATCTTAGGTACAATAATTATCTTAGTTAAATTCTCTTTTTTTGCTAGCTGCAAAAACCAGTGTTATTTGTATAATGTCTGATAGTATTTTTTACTAAGTTACAAAATATTGTTTTATATATTTCTATAATTAAGATACAATTTAAGATATAATTAAGATTGAGCAGGAAATTTTTTAAATTTTTTATCGATTATTATTAAATTTTTGCTTTAATGTTTTGGAAAAAAATGTGTTTAATTTCTGATCATTTCCAGGTATTTTGTATTATAAGTATATTATATTTAATCTGACTAACGTATTGTTATTATTACATTAAATTTTTTATGAGAACTTTTATTCTGCTTATTTGTAGAATGCAATTGCTTTGGTCACGCTGAAAGTTGTGCCTACAATGAAACGATAGCTAAACACGAGTTGAGTTTAAACATCCATGGTGAATACAAGGGTGGTGGGGTTTGCCTAAACTGTCAGGTATACTTACCCTGATTCTAGATTTCAAAAAACTCATAAATTTTAATCATCTTGATTAGTTTTTAAATTCATTTTTTTTGCTGATAAAGTGTATTAGAGTTTCCATATAAATTTAACCTTGTTGCTGATCTGTTCTGGTTTAGCTTTATATAAATGTGAAATATTAACATAAAATCATCATAAATATTTTAAAAAAATTATGAAGATTTTATAAATTATCTTTTATTTATTGTCACGCGTACACTAGTACTATTATTTATAAGCAGGTCATGTATTAGTGTCTTTATTGTCATTTTTTGCATTTTGTAACGATTTTGTACATTTATATATTTCTCTTCTCATTGAATTGAATTGAATTTACTGTATGTGTGAAATTTATTACAAAATCAGTCAAATATCTATTATTTTAGATAGCTCTATTATAATACACTGCATGTAGTAGAAACATTTTCTCTGATAATTAGTTTCTCTGTGTGATTATATGACAGCATAACACGATGGGTATTAATTGCGAGATTTGTGCTGATGGCTATTTCCGTCCGTCCAATCTTGAGCGAGATAGTCTACATGTCTGTCAGCCTTGTAATTGTAATCAGATTGGATCCACTGGACTCTGTGTTAAAGATAACGCAGATGAGGAGCGAGGAATTGTAAGGAATTTAATTACCTTATTTTTTATTTTGTATTGCTATGGTTTTTTGAGTAGTCAATTTGTATCAATGTGTTTTCTATAATATTTTTATTTGGTAAAGTAATAATAATTAGTTAAGAGATGACATAACAATATTGATAAATGACTAAAATTATATTCTTTATGTTTATTATTAAAACAGATAAAAGGTACATATTAGTTTTAGTTTCTAATTACTTATAATAAATTTTCTACAATTTTATCTTATTTGTTTATTATGAAGTAAAGACCTGCTTAATTTTATGATATATTCAGTCATAAAATTGATCTCACCATTATATTATCTTATATTATGCATTATACTATCTTATACAATCAGTTTTGTTGATTTTATTTTCAATGTTTTCAGTTTGCTGGTGACTGTATTTGCCGTGAAGGATATTGTGGTCAGAATTGTGGCGAGTGTTCGAGGGGTTATACTGGTTATCCTTATTGCACAAAATGTCCTTGCAACATAGCTGGTAGCATCAGTGAGGATCCTTGCGAACAGTGCACTTGCAAAGTAATACAATCATCATTCATTCATTGAATCTCTTTAAAAATAATACTTATAACATATAAATTACATGCTTTTTAATTATAACATAAGACAGATTGTAACATAGTAATGCCATATTTTACTGGCTTTAGCCATTCACTGCAATATTTTCAGCGTATTTATTTTGAATGCAATATTTTTAGCGTATCTATTGTTGCTGCAATATTTTCTGTGTATAATACTAACAGTTTTAGTATTTAGGTAATTTTTTTGTGTAATTTATTTCAAAAATTTCAAAATGCTACTAATACTGATATTATGAGACTTATTTTTGACTTTCCTTCAAAATACACGTCATATAATTAGGATCAACATATATAGAAAATGAGATTAAAAACTAAACCAATCACAAAGCTGACTGAACACATGCAAAGTCTATCTTTCTCTCGAGTATAAACTCGATAAAACTATACAATGTTCAACACATGGTTAAAATATATTGTAAATAAAAATGTAATAAGTCAATAATTATCATTACAGGAGCATGTTTGTGGTGAGAATTGCGATGCTTGTCTGCCTGGATTTTATAACCTGGCTGCAGATAACCCAAACGGCTGCGATCCTTGTTTTTGTTTTGCTCTGAGTGATCAGTGTGCAAGCTCATCGTGGGGGAGAACCACGGTAGACCTACATGTCTTTTTCTTGTTATATTTAGTTCTTTTTAAAACAATATGATCTTAATAAATAACTGGTACGTGCATTTTAGTTTCTTTACATCTTGTACTTTATGATAATGATTGTTTGTAAGGCAAAAACTTTAAAGTTTTTAACTGTAGGCCTAATATTCATTGATGTCATACAAAAAATATAAAGATTCATTCGATTGAAATTCCTGTAATATATAGAATCTTGATACAAAACAACTCATTGCTTCAGTTTGATATATGATTGATTTACTATAGTGCACATTTATTTATTATCTTGTTGCTGTATCTGGATTCATTGCTGCTATGAATATGTAATTGTTCTCTATTTCATCTCTTCATGTAGTTTTTAGGATCAAAACTTGTAAATGATTATGATTTTATGCATCTTATTTATTTATTGTTTAATATTGTTCGTTATTTTACAGATAAACAATTTGGACGGATGGTACATCACGGATTTGGAAAGCACTGGACTCGTTAATGTTGGAAAGGACACTAAGGGGGGTGCTTTCTTTACAAATGAACAGACGACTAAACTTAATAGAAATATTTACTGGCTGGCTCCATCACAGTATCGTGAAAACAAGGTACAGAAACTGTACAAACAATAAAATTTGTAAAATAATATTTTGATTTTTATTGGCATCAAATTGTTTTCGATTTTATTCAAATGTAGTAAAATCTTTATATTAGAGTTATTGTCTTGAATATATTCATTGATGTCTGATTTAGATTTCTCCATAAATATCACGTCGTTTATTTATAAAAATTATTTGAGTATGAACGATTTGCTTTTTAATTTTAAATAATTTGTTAATTGTAATTTTATAATTATTTTATTAAAGTACTTTTTTTGAAGAATATTTACATTACTTTTTTTCAAAGTTATTCGGTTATAATTAGGTTTTATCCAATAAATAGACTAGTTATATTTTATATATCTATTAGATATCAATAAATAGTTATATTTTGATGAATGTTAGGTTGCATCTTACGGAGGCTCATTAGAGTATTCATTTCATTATTCAATTAACTGTACAACAGCTGCAACTATTGATCCTGAAGTCTATCTTGCTAATGAAGATGTTATACTCGAGGTAGTATCTTTTTATTTAAAAGTAAAATCATATATATTATCAATTTAATATTTTTCTTTCTTAATTATTTAAGACTGAGATACTGCATTTTTTAATAAGTTTCGTATCATGCATAACAACGATTAACTACAGTGTAAATGTGAAATATATCTGAAGTGTTGATTTATCATAAGCAGCAATTAAAAGATCGTTTCATTTTGATTATTTTGAACATTTAGCGATGCTGCAATCGTCAATATTAATAATTAAACTTAAATGTTCTGCAAAAATCTTTATTATTTGACTCTTGTATGCCTAATCTGTCTAAATGTTATGTTTCAGGGCAGTGGTATGCGTGTGGGGATTGGAGGCAAGTACCTTGAAGAAGAAACCCAACATATTGTGGTCATTAAAATGACAGAAGATGGATGGAGGCATCTCGCTGGTTCTACTAAGATTGCAGGTTCAACACTGGGTCGTGAGGAATTCTTGGTCATACTGGCTGACATTGACAGATTACTTATCAGAGCTTCATACAATATGCATCAGACTGAAATGACGTATGGCTGTAGTTACCTAATTTCTTTGATTTACATTTGCGTTTTAGAGTATCAAAATTATTATCAAAATTTGCTAAAAGTTTTACAAGTTTAAATACGTTTACGTATACATATATATTAAAGTTTTTTTTTAACTTTTAAACGGTATTGAAATCATTTTGAATATATTTAAATAGCGATTACTTTTTTAGCTTATTGGGTGCAAATTTGGAATATGCCAGTGACACGGGTACTGGAAAAGTTATGACAGATGTTGAAATGTGTCACTGCCCAGCTGGTTATGCTGGTACTTCGTGTGAGGTATTATAATATTATAACGATTAGTATCTTTTTCTTCAAAATTAATTTATATTTAATATAGTTGTTATATCAGAACTCATTATTGCAGAACTAAATTATTAACATTATTGAACAATATTGAACATTATTGAACAGAACATTATTGCACAAGTAGGCTATATTTAATGGAATAGCTGAAATATCTACAAAAAACGTTCTCTAGTTAGTCTTTATATTTAGGATTAGAATTATGGTTAAGGTTATATTTTAATATCCTTCTTTAGATATTTATCTAAAATCATATTTAAACATACCTTGTATTATAATTCTTAATGAATATGTCTCTAATGAATTTACCTTGAGAACTAGTAATATAGTATTACTAGTATGCAATATTTGTGAATTTCTTGTAAGATATTGAAATGTAGTTTTTATATTTTTATACTAGACATGCGCCGCGGGTTATAGACGTGTTGATAATAAGTTAGTTAAAGGAATCTGTGCACCGTGTGACTGTCATGGGCATTCTGATTCATGTAATCCTGCCACTGGTGAATGCCTGGTTAGTAATATTGTATGTTTATATTCTACGTTAAATCTAAATAGAGATTCTAAATGTCTTATTGCGAATTGAAAATTGTATTATAATGACAAGACCCACAGAAAAACAGAAAACTAATTATTATTTTTGATATCTACATGATTTATTCTTGCAAAAATAAAGGAAATTAAATGCTCTCATTGATTAACTGTAATTTAAAGTATTTTCTTGAGAAAACCGTATTTATTTATATTACGATTTAATATAGTGATATAAATGAGTCTGTTTTTTGCAGGATTGCCAGCACAATACTCGTGGTATAAACTGTGAACTTTGCGACTATGGTCATCACGGAGATCCTAAAAGCGGCAGTCCATTTGCGTGCAAGCTCTGCGACTGTCCTCTGCCTATGAATGTTTACGCCGAGTCCTGTGTTGTGACTGTGAATGAAAGAACAGGACGTAAAGATCACACATGTGTGAAGTGTCGTGAGGGGCATGAGGGACAATATTGTGAAAAGTAAGTAAAAGACAATACTGTGAAAAGTATTGGAAAAAAAATGAATTTTTTAAAAGGTTTTGCGATATTTGGTATACAGAGTTTTTTTCTATGACAATTCGTTTAACAGCATTTGGTCTACCATAAACCTGAGAATAAATCCAATGCTAGCCATAACTCTAACATTACTCCTAACCCTCAACCGAACTCTAATTCTAAGCCTACATCGAACACTAACCCTACTGTTTTCATTGACAAAATGTCATTAGAACAAATCTCTATCTGTAAACAAATTATTATACACGAAAAGATTACAATCATATTTTCATGATACTTTTTTGCATCTGTAGCATGATTTACTGTTGAATAACTAAAACCTTGATACTTTTTCATATTATTAACATGATTTATTGTTGAATAACTTTTCTGCAAATATAATTATTGTAATTTATTTTCAGATGTGTTCGCGGATACTTTGGAAATCCTTTAATTCCCAGCAGTTACTGTCAGAAATGTAACTGCAATGGTAATGTCGGGGACAATGGAGACGCTTGTGACCCTATCACTGGTCGTTGTGTTGAGTGCAGGAGTAACACTGAAGGAAACCAGTGTCAGAAATGTCAGAAGGGATATTATGGTACAGCTCTCAGAGGAGATTGTCAAAGTAATGTTTTGATAGTTGACTTTATTAGAATTTCTTTGTTTTAAATCGAGTTGAAAATTATGAAATTAATGTGAAGTGCTGATGAAGATTAATTGCGATTGGTATTTTATAATAAAATACTAATTCAGGATGTACATAACAAAATTTTATTCATTACTAAATTCAGTTGCAGTGAATTAGCGCATTATGTTTCTAAATTTATGAACTTCAAAATTTCAGACTGGAATCTAAATGTAGTTTTTTATTTATATATTGTTATATTCTTTATTATGACAGAATGTGACTGTGATCCTCATGGGTCATTTGATGTCAGTTGTGACAGTCAGTCAGGAAAGTGTCGCTGTAGAGAACGCTTCACTGGTAGAAACTGTGGTCAGTGTCAGGTTTGTAATAATATTTATAAGTACATATATATCTGTGTAATAATAGATATATGGTATATACAGAGTCTAGACAGATGTGTAGACTGTCTAGACAGTCTCTTTGTCTATTTATTTATCTAGATAGTCTGTCTAGACAATCTAGTCAGACTATCTAAACAGACAGTCTAGACAGTCTAGACTACCTAGACTGTCTAGACAGCCTAGTCAGTCTGTAGACTGTCTATGCTTTATAAGCATTCTAGACAAACTATACAGTCTAGATTGTCTTTCTAGACTGCTAGGCTAGGCAGTCTAGACAGACTAGATTGACTGTCTAATTCTTACATAATAGGAAAAATTTAATTACTTCTACTGTACATTGTACTGTATATACTGTATTTACTGTATATTTTAATGTATCATACTAAAATTATATTTGTTGTATAATATCATCACACTTTGTTTAATTTAATACAGCCTGGTTATGGAAACATATACAAAGGTTGTGTTCAATGTAACTGTCGTGGAGCTGGGATGCTATCACAACAGTGTGACTCTATAACAGGTCAGTGCATCTGTGGACCAGGTCTGGGTGGACCGGATTGCTCTGAATGCTTACCAGGATTCTACGGATACGCTTCTACAGGATGCAGGAGTCAGTGAGATTTGTTGTTTTGTATCAAATTTTATGCAACTTTTATTGCATATTATCATATTTATGTTTGATATTATTTTTATAGTGCTTAATTAATTTAAACATCAGCTTGAAAAAGCCAAATTTTTTCAACAATCATTAATGACTTGTAATGTAACAGTGCTAATCTACTGTTGATTAGCATTTGTCTATGTGATAATAATAAACTGTTAAGCATTTTAATAAACTATTATCTGTGTTTGTGATTAATTTAGACTGCAATTGTAATGTAATTGGTGCGGCGTCTGTATCTTGTGAACGCAACACTGGTCAATGTCAGTGCAAAGTGAATGTAATAGGACATTACTGTGATCAATGTCAGGTTAGATTATTATCTTTAGAAAATGATTTTATTCACATTTTGTTCAGTAAAATCTTAGCTAAGCTATTAGTATAAGCAGTGTTAGTTTATAAAATAAAATACATTTAGAGTTTCTAAATGTACCTTATTAAATAAATAAAGTATATTTAGATATAGTTTATTTATCTATATACTTTGCTTCATATTAAATAAAGCTAAGTATATTAATTTCTGCTAGCTATCTTATTGGAATCAATATTTATATGTTTTCTTGTCAATTATATTCTGTTAATTGTTGTTATATTAATTATTGTCAAATATTTGTTTTTACATTGCACAAATGTTAAAAGATACATTTTTGGACTTTGATTAAAGTTATATTTTTTATGTAAAATGCAGAAAGATTATTATGGTCTAAATTCTGGTGTCGGTTGCAAGCCATGTCTTTGTAATCCTATGGGAGCTATTTCTACATCCTGTCATGCTGACACTGGTGCTTGTTCTTGTAAGGTGGGGGTGAAGGGTCAGTCATGTGACCAGTGTGAAGTGGGTTACTATGGTTTCTCAAGAGATGGCTGCAGGCGTATGCATTTAAAATTCTAACTGATTTTACAGTCTATAGTAGGATTTAATTTGATAAAGTTATTAATTATTCATATATATCATAGAATCATATATCAATGATTGAGTTTAATAATAATTGCAACATGTATGATCAAACTTATTGTAAAGTTTTATTAATCTAATTTAGGATTTATTGTATTCAACTACAAGCATTGTTAAATGTCGTATATTTAAATCTTTAAAACAGAAATTAAAGTTACAATCGTAAAATATTTAACATTTTATTGATGAGTGTGTAATTTGTATTAAAAGCCTGTCGCCGATGTCCATATCCTGGATACATTTGTGATGCAAGGACTGGTGAATGTAACTGTCCTTCAAACACTGAGGGAGGAGCTTGTGAAAAATGCATTGCTAATTCATGGGGCTACAGTCCGGATACAGGCTGCAAGGTTTTACTTTTTTTAGTTTTGAAGAATGACTAGTTTGAATTGCTAGATTATTTAACGCATTTCATGGCAAAAAGAAAGTATGAAGAACAAGCAAGATCATTAATGCAATGTTTTATTGAATAAGCTTTAATGGACTAACAAAGTAATGCAAGATGGTCTGAAACATTGGTAAATATATAAAATTTGTGACATTTAGTTTTTAGTCTTTTGCAAAAATATTACAAAATCTATTAAGGAACTTATGATATAAAATTTTTGGTGAGGATTAAGTTAATACATGTTGACTTATACGTACATATTTTTGTATTTACGAGCTGCGCATTAAAATTCTTTGAGAAACAATGATATTGTATACTTGATAATATATAATTGATTAAAACTCTCAAATTGTTTGTGTTTTATTGCAGTTATGTGAATGCAGTGTTATTGGTTCATCCACTAAACAATGTCATCCAATCACTGGTCAGTGTTCTTGTCTTCGTGATTACACCGGAGTTAAATGCGATAGTTGCCCAGTTGGAAAGTTTAGTTTTCCTGACTGTAATTTATGTAGATGTGATAATAAGGGAACAAGACTTGACTTCTGTAATGGGACAACTTGTGGTTGCAAGGACACAGGGGTCTGCGTTTGCAAGGTATCACCTTGTCTTTTTATTTACTCATTTAATTAAAATAAATAGAGTAAATAATCTAATTACTCATTTAATTAAATTATTTACTCATTTAATTAAATGTGTCATTATGTTTGTACATTTTACTCATTTAATTTGATAAAAATTTAAAGGAAGATATGATGAACAACTATATTAAATAATAAAATGAATAGTTTAGCTATCAAAGTGAATGAATGCAACTAATATACTGATATAAAATATAATTTTGTATTTTATTGATAAAATTTGATTTAAAATTATTGTGTTATTTGATACACCTTTTTAACTCTAAGGTGAATTAGCAGTTTTCATTGAAAACACAATTTCTCAACAATTTCAAGTTATATCATGATTTCTCTCAACTTAAGTTTATTGCAAGCAGAGATTTCATAACATAAGGCATAATCCAGAATTTGGTTCTTGAATTGTGATTGGTTAGTAATTAGTGTGCAATTAAATTTAAAATTAATTAAGTCTTAAAATACAGGTTTTCGTTTTAAATATACTACGAAAACTTTCGTTTTAAATAGGACAATGTTGAAGGTACTTCATGTCAACATTGTAAGAGAGGTACATTCAGTCTCATTGCTGAGCATCCACTTGGCTGCACAAAATGCTTTTGTTTTGATCGTTCGCAACAATGTCGACAGGCTTCTTATGTTTGGTCCAAGGTTTGAATAAAATAATATAAAAATAAATAAATTGTAATTTATTAAATTCTACTCATATTAACAAATTTAATTTAGCCTGGTTGTTGTATATTAGCAAGTCAGCGAAAAATGTATTAATGATTTATGAAATCTAGAACTTTTGTAGCTGATGCATTAAGTTTCTAAAATTGTAATCTACTACCCAGTATACAAATTCCGTATTCATTTCACGTATCATTTTTAATTAATTCTCATCAGTGAATGTTGTAATGAATTAAAGGTTGAGTTACCAAGTCTGACTGTTACATCTCGGTTCAGACCTGAAGCATGGCTGAAACCATTATCGTATGGCTTCCTTGCAATTCCAGATCAAGTCTCTGAAGTATCAGTTGATCCAAAGTATTCATATCTTCCTCTCTACTGGAGCATTACTAAACCGTTTCTCGGAGATAGGGTAATGTCTACTTATTTATTTATAGCACTATATTACGGTGAAAATTATACATTTTTCAAGTTTGAAATTGTGAATGTTGTTGTCTATTTTGTGTGAAATGTTTCGTATATAATTTTCTTATAGCTTTTGCTTAAAGTTATTTGAATCAGTTGGCTTATTTTTATATAACGGAGTTTTAAATGTGTAATTGCATGAGATTGTTTCAATGTAATTGCAAGAATTGCATTATATGATAGTATTATTTATTAAATATTTATATTTACATTCTTGCAAACTATAATTTGCATCTTTCAGACATTGTCATATGCTGGTCGACTTAAGTTCAATCTCACAGTTGACGATGATCAATCATCTTCATCAGAAACACAATCTAGTCTTTTATCCGATATATTTATTCTCGGAAATTTCAAGTTGCAGCTTCGACATTTTAAATCTAAAAGTAACAAAGATACAAATGGAAAGCTTTCAAAAGATTTTGAAGTGTTTTTGAGAGAGGTTGATGGAATGTTTTAGAATAAGTTATATCGAAATCTTGAAAGATAAATTCTTCTGGTTATTCAGATGATTTCAAATACTGACTAACTACAAAAAATATCTTTTTTATTTGCTGATAAATCTATTATACTAGAGAGACAGTCAGTATAATTTAGCTTAATTGATGCAATTTAGTTTTTTCATTCAAATAATATATCATTATAAATTTTTAGTTACCCATTATTATTCCTTATTATATTATTAAATAAATACTAGTAGTTACAGATTAATGTGTTTGTATAGGACCAATGGTTGAATGAGTCAAAATTACCAATTACAAGAGACTACATGATGGCTGCACTTCAGAATATTCAACATATTTTTGTGAAAGTATCTTTGCATGCAGGAACTGTTAAAAGTGCACAGTAAGTCTACCTAGGAATGAATTTTTGCTAATTTTTAAACTATTTTTTTGTATATTTTTGATTCCTGTTTTAATTAGTCTTTATTACTGTGTACATTGTTTTGATGCAAATGAAAATGAATATTTGTAAATTTATATTTATGTTTATTTTTAAAATTAGTTTATTATTTCTAGTCATTTTTCACTGATATGTCTTCTACTCGAGCAAATATCAAGATTGTTATTAAATTACTAATTATGTACATTTCAAATTTTCAATTGTACCTTTTACGGATTTTATTCTATTGCCAATTTTATATATTTTATTCTTTGGTTTCATTCTAAATAAATTATATGATTGATATGTTGGATATTTAATTCATGTGTGTATAATTAAACAATAGCTTGTTATTGCTAATTGAAAACTTGTAGACTTAGGGATTTATCATATGAAGAAGCCATTCCTGCTGCTCCAGGTCAAAGAACATCAGCATTTGGTATTGAAACTTGCTCTTGTCCACCAGAATACACTGGATTGTCTTGTCAGGTTAAATACTGAAAGAATACAATCTTCTTTTCTTAAACTATGAAAATATTACTGACTAAGATAGTTAGTAACTAATGGGAGCAAAAATGTAGTCTATTTATGTTGTTTGTTTCTGGAGTCACTTGATTTTAAGTGATATTAATATCTTTTAAGTCTTGATAGCTATAATGTCATTGAAATATCTACTAAATATAGCATTTGATATCTATTAATATTTATTAATTATATATTAAATACAATAATTTTCTGAAATTGATTATTATAATTGCAACTAATTATCAAAATGAAAATTGAAAATCTTCACATGAAATTAGTTTGTAAAATTGTGACATTGTTAATGTAATTTTGTTCTCATATTTCTGGTATTTACATACTGTCAATTATCGTAACTGTATAACCTGAATACACTGAATACACGTTCATTTTTCTATAGGATCCATCTGAGGGTAGATATCGCGTGAGACCAAATGATTTTCATCAAAGTTTGAATCTGACTGATTTGATTGGACGAAGCGAACCTTGCAAGTGTAATGATAGGAGTAAAATTTGTGACAAAGAAACTGGGTTTTGTCAGGTTTAATTCTAAGTATTTTATGCTAATTATTACATGTGCATTTTTCATTAAATATTAGTGGTGCACTTAATCTAAACTGGAGATTTTATTCTGTTGAAATTTATTTCCATATCTTTTCTTCAAAGTGACATTATAAATGAACTCTTTATTAATTTCTGCTTTTATGGAATCTTTTTCTGCTTTATTTATAAATTACGTTGCTTGCAAATATTGAAACTAACTTTTATATAATTCGTATAAATAAATATTTCAGAGAGATAAGCTACGGTGATATTTTTTTCTTGCTTGTTACTTTTGATATTTTTATACTTTTTTGTATAAAACATCAAAAAATTTTTTTTTACAATTTTTGATTCAATTTTTTTTTTTTTAATTTCAGAACTGCTCACAATTCACAGCTGGCCAGCAGTGTGACAGCTGCGCAGCTGGTTTTTACAATAGTGCAGCAGATTCTCGGCAGCTTCGTTGCAAAGCTTGCGCTTGTCCCAAGCTAGAAAAAGAAAATAATTACAGTCCAACTTGTCACTCATCGACACACAGTGACGGATACACGTGTGATGCGTGCGCAATTGGATATACCGGAAATCTGTGTGAAAAGTAATAATACAGTATTTGTAATGTAAACTAAGACTCCATTAGAATTGACAAGATTTGTCAAACGTTTGATTTTTAGTCAACAGAATAATTATTATATAGAATAATCATTAGATAAGTATGAAATAACTTTTAAATAAGTAAAGTAAATGAAAAAGTTGATACTCTGAATAAATCCTAGCACATCACAAAATTGTGTTTAGTATGGTACACTGCAAACAGTACACAATTCTACAAAACATTACATAAACAGCAATTGTTGCTTTTATTGTTATTTTTATTTTTTGGTTACTTTGAAGCTCTTTCAAATGTTAGCATTATTATAACAAAATAATAATCCTTCGATTATTAATGATAATGATTAATTCACCATTTGTTATCTACAGATGCTTGTCTGGATTTTATGGCGATCCATCTAGCGGTGTTTTGTGTCAATCATGTTCCTGCAATGTTCATGGATCAAGAGATATGGCTTGCAATTCTTTAACAGGACAGTGCACTTGTAATGCCGGTATATCTGGCAGAGCTTGTGATCAATGTCAACCTAGACACGTTGTTTTAGATGGAAGTTGTAAATGTAATGTATTTGTTATGCTTATTTTAATTTTAGCAAGTTAGAATCAAATTTAGAAGTTAAAAAGTTTGAATTTTATTAGAACCAAATTTTGGAAATGCAGTATGGTGATTTATTAATCAAATGTTTTTTATTATTACTTTAGGATTTCTAACTTGTAAGTTGAGTATGATAATAATTATGATTACTTATATTAAATATCAAAAGTTAATTTTACATTGAGATAATTTGTTGAAACTTTTCAAAAATGTACTTTTTATATTAGATATCATTTGCAAAAACCTTGCTGCATTTTTTTTCATTTCAAAGTTATTTGATTCTGATATATATCTATTCAAAGCCTGTAACTACTTTGTCATTAAAGTGTTTTAAGTTTTATTTGCAAAAGCATAAAAAGCAACAACATTTTTTCTCTTTTTCTCATATTTTCTCATTTCTTCTTAAACAGCATGTGATGATGGTTGCACTGGTGGATTGCTGACTTCAACGGATGAGATAGTTTCATCTTTGCAAGATCTAAACTCAACAGCTACGTCTCATGTGCCGCTGTTGAGACTTTTGAAGATCAATTCAACTGTTCATGAATACAGGGTTGGAAAATTACATTATAGTTTATTTAATTGAATACAATGTTTGATAATACATAAAAGTTTACTTATTGAATACAGTGTCTGAAAATATATAAAGTTCAATTGTTTCAAATGTTTAAAAATGCATACAAGTTTAATTCAATACATAAAAATATATAAAGTTTAATTCATTTTTTGAAAGTGTATATAATTTCGTTGTAAACGCAAACCTTTAAAAATGATATCGCTGTTTAATCTGAAATTAATTTATTTTGGCCAAATATAAAATGTACAATTTCTTTTTATGCTTCATTCTTTCTTTTAGAAATGGATGACTTCATTCAATAAAACTGCTGTTCAAGAAACTATAGCAAGTGTTCCAAAAGTTGGACTGGATGTTGAACGTCTTAGAAGCAAGGTATTAATTTTAAAAAAAACAATTTAGTTCATTAATTTATTCGTGTTATATAGAGATATAACAAACAGATTTAATTTACATATAGTTACATTTAATTATAGGCTTACATTTAATATAACTAATATTTGTTTTTTTAAGTTAAAAAAACATGTATAAGATTTGAATGTTGTATTAACACAAGAATGTGATTTTTATTCAGGCTGAAGAATTATTAATTCAAGTTCAGTCAGAAGCTGAAGTTGCCACTGATATGAAAATGGAAGCTGAAGAAGTACTTTTGAAAGTGCAGACAGAATATAATCAGCTCAAAGGTAATGTAATGAATCATAATCTTTCTACTTGCAGTGCATGTATATTATTTCGTGGCAATTTTGCAAAAAATAGATTAATTTTAAACTTTTTTGACAGTTTAAGAATTCTGAAATTGATATTGTACTTAAATTGAATGATATTTGAATGTCATTGATGTTTTCATGTTAACTAAATACATAATAAACTAGCAAAATCACAGTACCTTTAAAAAAATTAACATATAATATACATGTTTGTTTATGTTTGCGTGTAGAAGCTATTGATAGTATCTTAAAGCCATCTCATGGTTTGAATTCAACTAATGGCAATAATCTAAGACAAGCTGAAGAATATCTTCGGCAAATCAAATCTTTTGATAGCAACAGATCTCTTCTTTTGGCTGAGAATGAACTTAGGTTAGAGAAATTATCATCACTTCTTATTACAACAAATACATGTGTTATATAAAGTTATGTTAGGATATTTGTATAAAAATATCTAATTTCATGTGAAACCTAACAAAATACGCATGAAATACACATGAAAAGATTATTCTTTGATGACAGCCAATGGTAGTGGGTTAGATACTAATTTATGTGTTTATTTGTTACTGCATGCATAATCGAATCAATCAAATCAAAAAAAAATTAGTATTCAAAATTAATGTAATGTTTAATAGCATATAAAATATCTATAACATTGCAGATATTCTGTCTTATATTGTAAAAGTTGAGTATACATTTTAATTCTGCTTTTATTATTTATATGTATGTTGAGCTGCTTAAATGGTGAATTAATTTTCTACATAGTCACAGCTTGTATCTTTTCAGACTTGCAAAAGAATTACTTGATAAGTTACGAAGAAGAGTCAATGATACGACGTCACATCACGATTCTTCTCATCAACTCTTTATCGATAATCTAATGGCAAAACTGGAAGATCTGAAGAAAATCATTGAACAAGTACGAAGACAAGCATCACAAGCTGATGATTTGAACAGAATTAACAGAGATATTCTAGACAAGCTGAAGGTTTGGTTATTTTGATACTCAATGAATATAGATTGAAAATATTAGCGTGTTGATTTATTATTATATGAAGTATTGACACTATGATTGTTGTTATTTGATTAAATTTTAGCTTTCTTTATAAACTTTATGATTAATTGTCTATGATTATTATTCTACAATTTTTAAGATTTGCCACTGAGAAAAAAGCGCGCGAGTTATGTTTTATATAACATTTTAAAATGTTTTTTAATTTCAAATTAAAATAAAACTATTCTTTATATAGAATCGAATAAAGCAGTCAGGCTCTGATGCTGGCAAACGCGATGATTGTCAACATGCTACAAACATTTCTCAACTAACAGAAGAAAATTTACAAGTTGCTGAAGACAATTATAAGGTTATTTATAATTTTACTTCAATTATTTATTGATAATAATTTGATGAATAAAGCTTGCTAGAATTTTCATTATTTAAAATGAGGCTCCCAGTTTGGATCATTTTAGATTTTTGAGTTGCAACTAACTAACTTACTAACTTACATGCATTTGTTTATTTATTTCCATCTTGATGTTACTTTCTTTTTTATAATGTACTTAAACTGTTTATACTGCTTATTCTTTATTTAGTTATTTCAGTTTTAAAGAATATTTTAAACATTTTGTTCATTAGGCTGCATCTGCCTTACTGCGTGATCTTATAAATGAAAAACGAAAGCTGAGTGAGATCAATGCTAAACTAGAAACAGATTTACGTCAACCAATGATATTGGTCCCGGAAGCACACGACCATGCGTATGATTTACAGAAACAGGCTGAAGAGCTTGATCGGTTAGTTGATATTCTGTCATCTTATAACTAACATCATTACGCTCATCAACATTATTGAATTGTCTGATTAAATTAAATACCTTTAAATATAAGTTAATAATATTCTAGTTATTCTTTATGAAATCTCATAATTCAAGGATGTTTATTGTCAATTATTATATTGTTAGCACTAATGTTAAATTAGTTGAATGCAGAATTGAGTTTAAACCACAGAGTTACTACAACTATTGTGAAGGGATCAAACTGTCATTTATTTCCATGAAGTCATTCTAAAAAAAAATGATTGTCTTATGTCATTTAATCCACTAATAAGAAATCACACAAATGTTAAGTTTCAATATATATATATTAAATCGCAAAATTGGTCTAAATTTATATATACATTTGTAGGTAATTATATGTCGTCTGCCTAAAACAAGCCAGTAGTTTGTTTTAAATAAATATTATAAAAGTTGAGGGTGACTTTTTGATTATTTTTACAGACTGTTGTTGGGTACCCGACTTTCTGCTGAGAATCCACTGAAAGCAGCTGATGCTTATGAAAGCACAAAGCAGGGTATTGATGAAGCAGAAGCTGCTGCTCAAAATGCAACTGTTTTAGTAAACGAGGCTTATAAGGAGGTCTTTATTTTATTTTAAATTACTTATTCATTTATATTCTTGCATTAAATACAAGTTTCATAATTAGAAGAACTGTATCTTATAATGTGACTATGTCTGATTAAAGTTGTTTTAGTACGATAGAAAAATGAAATTTATTTTTGACTATAAACATCTTAAATTTGAATTTGTAAATTTGATGAAATTTTAATGGCATTGTGTAAATCACACTTATCTGACATTCTCATGTTTAGCACAACTTCTGTTGTAGGTTTATCAATAGTATGGAAAATGTATTATAATTGTTACAGCGTACAGTTAACATTAAAATATTACAGTAGATATTATCTTAGATTTTTTCTAAATTAGTATTTTCATTTCATGTGTTTGTTTGTATGTGATTGAGTACTATGCAAAAATATTTATAGATTAAAGAAAGTCCAAATGGTTCTCTAAGTGAACAAGCTAGAAAATCACTTGAAAAAAGTCAAGAACTAAGCAGCGAAGCAACTGACTTAGAAAGCTTAATAAATGGTCAGTTTGTTTGCTAATTTAGTAAAACAACATTCATTTATGTTACAGTAAATTGTTATCTTTACTTTATAATATCTATTTGATTCATCTGTTAGATCTTAACCCTCGTGTGAAAGATGCCAAGCAAGCAACCGATGACAATGCTGATACTTTAGCTGATATAAAGGACATTGTGGATGAAATAAACGATCAGCTATATATGGATATAAAAAGTTAGTTAAATTGTTCTTTTGTAACAATGCTTGTAATTATCTGCATGTTGATGATATTTTTTGTAAGCAGGAGTTAAACATAAAAAAATTATCGAAGTGACTATGCAAATATTGTTGCATGAAAATTGTTGTGTTTGTAAAAACAAATTTAAATCTAAATTAAGTTAGAAAGTCTATAGTTTATTGTTGTTGTCTATAGGCCATGAAGACTCATTGAATAACATAATGGATAAGACTATAGACACTCTGGCTACTACAGATATTATAGATGACTCAATTGATGATAAACTGAAGGTTATTAAAGATGATTTCATCCCAAAAGTCGATGCAATGAAAGAGCTGGGGACAACTGGACTTGACATCATTGGTGAAACTAGTACGTGTTAATTAAATCGAAAACTGAAATTTTAACTGCTATTTTAACTGTTATTTTAATTTCTGTTTTAACTGTTATTTTAACTGCTATTTTATCTGCAATCTTAACTTCTATTTTGTATGCTATTTTAATATGTCTCATTGGCAATAATATATATGAAAAATGTGTTTTTTTCGTCTATTAAATCTGTCACAGTTAAAGCTACTCGGGGAAATATAGATGAAGTAGTTAATCGCACGGATACTTTGGATGGAAGGAAAGATAAGCTACATCAGTTGGGGTCAGATATTGGACAGAGTATTCTTGAGTTAAAGAAACTCATAGAACAAGCCAGAGCTCAGGCTGCTAGTGTAAGAAAATTAAGTTTTTGTGTTCATTTGAATTTTCAATGTTAAATATAATGTATTGTAAACATGCATCA
>JAQIXG010001467.1:0-21988 GCA_034700105.1 Oconnorella tubifera
GTTTAGTGCTAATCTTAAACCTTGGTTTAGTGCTAATCTTAAACCTGGGTTTAATGCTAATCTTAAACCTGGGTTTAGTGCTAATCTTAAACCTGCTAATTTAGATAAAATACAATGTACAGAGTAGTTATAAATTACTTCATTATTTTATTTGTTGTTGTTTTTATTGTTAGGCTCTACAGGTTATTAAAACACAGTTTTGTTTGTGTAGTTACTACTGAAATTCTATACATATTGCTTTTTATATAATTTTATTAATCAAAGTCTTCGTAATGATAATTTAAAAGATTGTAAGTATTTTTTTATTTGAAATTTACGTCGCTGTTTCAGACTTCTCAGATCCTAACTGCTTTATTAGTTTTTTTCCATATTAGTTAACACTTGAGATGCTATTTATAATTAACAAGGCATCTCGGTATCTATTGCATTTATCTTTAACATCATTGCTCTTAGCTTGTGATGATTAACTTTGGACTGTAAGAAACTGATTGCATTTGTCTGTCATTTCTCTGTACGTCTGTCATTTAATTTCTGTCAATATTATTTAAAGTAATAAAACGTTTTGAAGAGAGTTCTAATTATGATTTATGTTTGATAGAGAAATGATGCATGAAGATGAGACGTTTAAACATAGAGACTTGGCTGCACTTGTTGTGTCAAAGGTAATACAAAATACTTGCATTTATTCTACTCATACTTGCATTTATCTTACAAATTTCAGAGATTTCAATAATATCCATTTTCAATCCATATTTTAATAATATAACTGCAAGTCAAGTCTTGAATATTTATATAACTTTTGAAATTTTACTTATTCTGTGCTGAAATATTAAATGACTAATTTAATAATTCAAATGAGATGATTGAATATATTAAAATAAAGCGTTGTTGTAAATCAGGTGTACTATCATCTCGGTTCATTTGAGGATTCAGTCAACTACGCATTGGGCGCTGGAGCTAGATTTGAAGTGAACGATACTTGCGAATACGTCGAGACTATCGTTTGTATGTCGTCTTCATTAGCATCATTCTAATTTGTATAATATGATAAAGTTCTTGATTAAATAGCATGAAAGTACTTCAAAGTTATACAGGTATAAGCTATTTGTATTTTTGCTAAATAAGGAGTATTTAGTGGGAGCATGTGTTAAGATTCAATTTTTTAGTTTTAGCTTGGTTTCTACCAAGTCTGTTATATTAATATACTTCTTTCTGTAATGATGGAATTTTGATATTATATAATTGAATTCTTATGTTTTACTTTATGGTACTAGTATACACCAATGTAAAGCATTTATATAATATACCACTGATGTATAACATTTATAATACATGTTAAGTGTACATGTTTATATACATGCTAAGTAACTGCTTGAACAATTATCATGATACTAGTTGTAAAATGACGGGGGGGGGAAGGTGGATGGGGAGAGGGAGGAAAAACAATAATTTTATATGACGTCATGCGATTGTAAATTTAATTTTTTCGTTTGGCCTACTTATAAACTTGTTGGAAGGTTATCAATAGTTTATAATCTTTTATCATTAAGTCAGCGTTATATCCAGATCATCACACTAACATCTAGACAATTACTACTATATAGTGGATTATTTATTTTGAACGAGTTTATGCATATGATATTTAAATTAGTTTTATTCTTGTTATACTTCTGTTGAAAATATTTGGATTTATATAAGATAAACTTGTTTGCAATTTTGTTTATTTGTCATAGTGCCTTGAGCTAATCATATCTTTGATCTCGCTACTAGTTCTTTGTTTGTTTTTTAGCTAAATGCATAGATCTGTACGTCAAGCAGAGCGTTCAGAAAGCCGAAGGATTGACTGAAGAAATAAAGCAGAACGAAAATCTAGAGAAAGTTGTCAATAGAATGTTCCGGAGATGTTTCGATGATCGTCAGTTTAAACAGGTCTTTTATATACTGACTTAAATTGCTACTTTTAGTGATAAAGCTAGAATAATATTTACAGGTTATAAAAGTATCAGTAAATTCTAATGAGATGGTGAAACGAATGAACATTTATTTGTCAGAAATATAAAATTAATATTCAGAGAAAAGATTTATATATTAAGTATATTATCAATTTTTTATATGCTGATTATATGCTGTATTGTTTGCGTTCTTTAATTTTAAACATTGTCTTCAGGCTGTTGGTATTGCGTTAGAAACGCGTAGAATGGACATCTTTGAAGATGCTATCTTGAAATCTGTAAGATTTAGATTATTATTTTAGTCTTTTTTTTTATATTGAAACAAATTTGACAAAATTATATTTGTTTATATTTCTTTGTTCTTTTATAGTGTTCAATAATGTAAAAATTATATTTATTGTATGTTTTTATATATATTGTATGTGTGTTTTTCTTGTACTCTTTTATCCGTGTCTGCTTTTATATATGCATTTATGACTGCGCTTTACTGAACAATTTCAAGTTTCTGTTTTTTTCAGTTACCAAATTTATAAGAACATATGTGAATATAATTTATATATATATAATCAGTTGATATCAATTTTTCCCTTAACTGTATTCATTGTTAATTTTTCTCTCTCCCTGGAAATAATTTTGATGTTTGTATGAGTGGTACGAACTTCTCTATTAGCCAGGGGGCATCCTTGACATCGTTCTTACGGTCCATTTGGATGTTAAGCTCATTTTCATTTTTTCATTTTCATATAATAAATATAAATATATTTGTTTATAATTTTTTGATATGTAATATATATATCATATGAGATTTAACATCAGATATAATATAATAAGATGTAATAATAAGATGTAGATATATTTGTAACAAATTTCATGTGTAGGATGATATACCAGGAATGCTGTCCTATGCATTCAAAGTCTGTCTCTCTCTCGTTCAAAATCGTCAGTTTCGTAACACTGTTCTAAAAGCTCTCGTGGAACTTTACAAGAAGCTTACCGTACCAGATTATATCAGCGTTTGTCAGGTAAAAGATTGTTATTAAAAGTTTAGTTTCTAATTTAAAAATTATGGGAATTTTTTAAGAAGGTGTTTTAAGTTCTTTAGTATTTTATTTTCTATTTATGTCTTTTTATTTTTATACATTTTGTAATTTATTTTCTTTTTCTTGCTTTTTGATTTTTCTTAATAATTATAATTAATTATTAATTCATTAATTAATCAATAATTATTATTTTTTTTGCTTAGTTATTAAGAAGTTATATCTAGAATTTAAGTTGATGTATTGATTCAAGAATATTGTAATATTGATTGTAATATGTAATAGTGTCTATAGTAAATATCATAATGTGTATTATAATAATTTGTTACTACAGTGCTTAATATTTCTTGATGAACCTGAATCAGTCGCATCTATCTTGGAATCTCAGATCAGGAAAAATGAGGTTTTTCTTTATTCTTATTTGAAGTTCTTTAAACAAAAATAATTAATTGATTTCTGCTGATAACGAATCAATTAATTTATGCTGATGTGATATTTAACAATAATTATCAGACGTATAAGTATCAGTTTTACTAACCTTATATCCATAATCATATCATTGTAAAGAATCACTGATTTTATGATTTTAAAATGCTGGAGGATACCATTTATCATTATTCATTTATAATTTGTATGTATTTAAATCATTTATATATAATTAATTAATTTTTTATCATTTATTTATTTTATTTACAAATTATTTATCATTTATCATTTTTGATATTTTACTTGTGCAGCATTCCGCTTTGATGGCTTATCAGATAGGTTTTGATTTATACGAATCAGCCACTCAGCAGTTTCTACAGGGAGTGCAGGCAGCCCTCAGACAGACAGCCCCTGCTCCTATACAGTCAGTTACAGCGCCCCCCGTGTCTGTACCTGAGGGTGAGGCCCCTGGCGAAGAAAGGTAGCGAAAAGTTTTAAATATTGTTGTATTTTATGTGAGAAAGAAGAAATAAATTAAAGGTTACACCAGATGACTGATTTATAGAATGTTTGCTTAATATTTGCGAGATTGAAGTAGCTGTTCAATTAGATATTTTATTTGAAGGGTGCAGCAACTTATAATTAAGATTAATGTTTAAGTTATCAATTATAAATGCCTTTAAATTAGTTATAAGTGCATCAAATGAACGAAATGTTTAAACAGGATTCAAATCTTGGTCTGAGAGGTTGTATCTGCTATTTTTGATAACATGCTGTGTACCAGAATTTTTGAAATTGAAAGATGCATTTGAGAAAATGATTTTTCATATTTAATCTAAGTCATTAGTGATTTGATTTGACTAGCAAATTTCTTTGCAATCTCTTTGTTCTGTATTATTCAAAGTATTCCTCTTTAAACTAATAATGATTTAGTTAGTGAATATTATTTTATGTTTTAAAAGTTATATGTTCTCATCATTTTATTTCTTTACACAGAGCTCACAACGCGTCAATAAATTGCCTTCAGTGTTAACGCGATTTTAAGAAACAGTTTTATTGATTTACTTTTTGTTGATATTTAAATTTGTTTCTTATTTATTCATTTATTTATTTCCTGTTATAAAGCGCAATGGAAACTGATACTGTAACTGGACCCCCTGTTGCCACTCCTCCACAGCAACTTGTGAGTTCAGTTCTAATTTTTCGATTTTTAAATCAATCTCTCTCCTTTCAAAGATTTCAATAAAAGCAATTGCATTGCGTTTTCTCAATTAGAAGTCAATAGTAATTGTTTTAATTATAAATTATAATCAAATGAACAAACTTAACTAATGACATTATATACGTTAATTACTGAAAAGTTATCGTCTTATATATATCTAATTTATTACAATATTCATTCGCTAGATAACAGAATAAAATTAATCAATCAAATTTTAAAATCGTACAGATAAAAATGATTTACATTAGTTATGAAAGTATATACAAGTTAAAGGACAGTAAAAGTAAAAGCTATCGTGTTATAATTGGTAAAAGTAATTGATGTGTTAAGTGGAGATTGTGTTTCTAGAGTGAGGCAGATAAAGTGATTCAGGACCGCTTGGCTAAACTTCATACAATACTCGGAGGTGAAACAACGATAGCTTTACATCTACAGTTTCTTATCAGATCTAATAAAACTGATATTCTTGTGCTTAAGAATACTAAGGTACTTTTTATTTATGTCTTTGTTGCTTTTTAATATGATTAAGGTTTATTAATCATTAAATTATAGCATCATTTGCCACCGTACTTTGGCAACATTGGCATTTATTAGTATTACTCTGTCGTTTATTAGTGAAAAAATTGGATTATCTTTGGTTTTATGCAAATTATTACAAATCTGAACAGTTTTTGTGACAGCTTTCTGAATTTTGATTAGAAGTAGCAAATTTGATTTTACTAAGTCGTAGGAATGCTGCTCTTAATTAACATTATGGTCTAAAGTATAGTTTTTGTTATGATTTTAGAAAGAATTACTACTTATATTTCTATTGCATTAATTAATAAAAGCACAATATTAAATTTCAATAATACAATTTTTAATATTGATATATTTACTGATGGTGCATGAAATGGTATATTTGTAATTGAAAGAGTAATAAATTTTATTGAATTTTTCTTTCAAGGACGGCGTAAGAAATTCTGTATGTCACAACGCTACAGTGATGTCCAATGCTCTCATGCATTGTGGCACTACTTCTGATCAATTCTTAAGGTCTCTTTACTTGAAATATTTCATTCTTATAACTCTCGCTAGTATAAGATAAAGTAGTCAGTTAACTTTTGTTTGTGTTTATAATTAAGATGATTTAATATTATAGAGTATAATAAGCTGAATAGAAGTAGTTAATTCTATGGGATAACTATCTTTCTTGCAGAAACTACTGATTACCTAGCTTGCTTGTAAGCAAGCTAGGTTGTCTGAGTTAAATTACTTGTAATTGTCTTTGTATTGCCTCTATGAATAGCAGTATAAAGCAGTTGTAATATGAAGGATTTGTAGCTCAGATCTTCTGATGATACCAATTAAAGTCTCTCTGATAATGCAGTTGACTTCTATAGTATTTTCATTATTATACGATGATAAGAAAGTTGCTTTAACGATAAAAAAGAATTATACACTCGTCTAATGTTGTGGCAGAGTGAAGAATATTAAGATTGAAGCTTGGAATCGTTTGTATGCTCTGTCATAATGCTATATAACCAAATCTGATTTAGTTATTCAGTTAAGATTAAAAATGACTGATGTTATGATATGATAGTAATAAAAGTGAATGTTTTTATTAACTTGATGCATAGGGATAATTTAGAGTGGTTGGCTAGAGCTACAAATTGGGCCAAGTTTACAGCTACGGCTAGTCTAGGAGTTATACACAAGGTATGAATTATTTCTGACATTCTAAACCATTGGTTCTCAACCTTTCTGATGTTGTGACCCTTGATAACGTTTGCGAAGTTGTGGCGACCTCAACGAAAAAATGTTACAATTGTGGTGACCCCAACACAACAATTTGTTATATTTTTGGTCAATTTTTTTTAAAAATCAATTTGCAAAGAAATAAATGTTTAACATTACATTTTAGGTGTGTATTGTGCACTGTACTTGCATGTAAATTGCCTAAAAACATGCTTTTATTTAAAAAATTAATTTTCAGAAGGTCTCCGGTGACCCCTGGCAAATCTCGAGCTCGAGTTAATTCTCGAGATCGAGTACGATTCAATCTTGAGCTCGAGTTCGATGGAATCTCGAGCTCGAGTTTGATTCAATCTCGAGCTCGAGTTGGATTTAAATCTCGAGCTCGAGTTCGATTCAATCTCGTACTCGAGTTAAATCTTGAGTTTGAGTTAAATCTCGAGCTAGAGTACGATTCAATCTTGAGCTCGAGTTTGATTCAATCTCAAGCTCGAGTTCAAGTTAAATCTTGAGCTTGAGTTCGAGTTAAATCTCGAGTTCGAGTACGATTCAATCTCAAACTGGAGTTCGATTGAATTTTGAGCTCCAGTTCGAGTTCAATCTCGAGCTCGAGTTCGAGTTCGATTCAATCTCGAGCTCCAGTTCGAGTCAAATCTCGAGCTTGAGTTTGATTAATCTCGAGTTTGAGTTAAATCTCAAGCTCGAGTTTGAGTTAAATCTCGACTTGATTTTGATTTAATCTTGAGCTTGAGTTCGATTCAATCTCGAGCTCGAGTTTGAATTCGATTCATTCTCGAGCTCGAGTTGGAGTTAAATCTTGAGTTTGAGTTAAATCTCGAGCTCGAGTTTGAGTTAAATCTCGAGTTTGAGTTAAATCTCGAGCTCAAGTTTGAGTTAAATCTCGAGCTCGAGTACGATTCAATCTTGAGCTCGAGTTCGATTGAATTTTGAGCTGGAGTTTGATTGAATTTCGAGTTCGATTCAATCTCGAGCTCTAGTTTGAGTTAAATCTCGAAATCGAGTTTGAATTAAATCTCGAGCTCGAGATTAAATCGAGCTCGAGTTCGATTCAATCTCGAGCTCTAGTTCGAGTTAAATCTTGAGCTCGAGTTCTAGTTCGATTCAATCTCGAGCTCGAGTTCGAGTTAAATCTCGAGCTCGAGTTTGAGTTAAATCTCAAGCTCGAGTTAAATCTTGAGCTGGAGTTTGAGTTAAATCTCGAGCTCGAGTACGATTCAATCTTGAGCTCGAGTTCGATTGAATCTTGAGCTGGAGTTTGATTGAATTTCGTGTTCAATTCAATCTCGAGCTCTAGTTTGAGTTAAATCTCGAGTTCGAGTTAAATCTCGAGCTCGATTTCGATTCAATCTCGAGCTCGAGTTCGAGTTTGAGTTAAATCTCGAGCTCGAGTTCAAGTTAAATCTCGAGTTCGAGTTAAATCTCGAGCTCGAGTTCGATTCAATCTCGAGTTCGATTCAATCTCGAGCTCGAGTTAGATTCCATCTAGTTTGGGTCGGGACCTACAGGTTGAGAACCGCTGTTCTAAACTGAAGTACTTTTACTTATAAATAATTAATACAGGCAGTTGGCTGTTCGTAGGCTCCACATTTGGCCTGCCAAAACATTTATTGAGGCCCGCAGCTTTTTTTAAAACTAACATTAAATGTGGCCCACCATTAATTGCGGCCCTCGATGTCTAAATATAGTGCATGAAGTATCAAAGTAAATTACTTATTAGAAAATAGATAGAGAGTGATTATTTATTGTTTCTACAGGGTCATGAAAAAGAAGCTCTTCATTTAATGTCTACATATTTGCCTAAAGACTCGGGGCCTGGCTCCGCCTACTCAGAGGGAGGCGGCTTATATGCATTAGGTAACAAACAAAAAAACAAACAAAAATAAATAAATAGCAAACATTATTCAATGTTATTGTATCATTATTATTTTTCTGCTGTTTAATGTTTTATGCAATTTATAAAGTTTTCTGATATTTATAATTATTTATTGATCGAATTCTTTTCGAATTTTTATATAGAGATAATCTTTCTTTTTTGTATTACAATAGCGATAAGTAGAGACAATTTTTATTAGAAAATAAATATAAATTAATAGAATTTCACAAGAAAATTTTGAGTTACTCCTAATAACCAATAGTAAAAAATTAGCAACAGTCGCGTAACCAATCAAGCGCAATCAATTTGGAAAAGCAGTATTAATTTAGTAGTGAAATCTTTTTTCTTTAAGATGTCAGTATAAAATTTATATTTAGACACTGTTATGCGTATTATTAGAATCATAGAATCTCTTTTTCAGTATACCGTTTCTGTTTTCTATCTTTTTATTAGTATGCTTTTTGTTTATTATAACGTAGATTTAATGCGAAATTATATAATATTGCAAGTTTTGTGACATATTTTTCTGATATTTTAGGTCTGATTCATGCCAATCACGGTGGAGAGATCACGGAGTATCTGCTGACTCAATTAAAGGATGCATCTAGTGACGTGGTTCGCCACGGGGCTTGTCTCGGGGTTGGTCTAGCGGCTATGGGCACAGCTCGTCAAGACGTTTACGAACAACTCAAAGTTCATCTTTATCAGGACGAAGCCATTACAGGTGAAATGTTGATTTCACAACAGAGAGTTAAATTAAGAATAAGAAAGAAAAAGAGGTTATAGTTTAAATGATACTTCGAAAAAGCAGCCCTGAATACATTAACCCGACAAATCAGTTAATTTATTTAGTAGCTATAATGAATGAGCATTATTAGTAATTTATAATATAATTAGGATAATTAGCAATTTATTTAGAAGCCAGAAATAATGAGCTCTCCTGGATTCGAACCTTTGTGTTTGAGAAATAGTGAGCTATCCGGGATTTGAACCTAGACCTGTCGCGTCCGAATTTACTTCTCTAACCACTTCTCTAATGAGCCTTAATAACGACGTAAATGACATTTCAGGTGAAGCCGCCGGTATAGGTATAGGCCTGGTGATGTTGGGCACAAAGTCCGAGCAAGCGATTCACGACATGGTGAGCTACGCGTCAGAGACACAGCATGAGAAGATCTTGCGCGGTCTTGCTGTCGGTATTGCTCTCACTATGTACGGGAGACTGGAGGAAAGTGACGCGTTGGTGGAACAATTGTGTCATGATAAAGATCCTATATTGCGCTGGTCTGCTATGTATACTGTAGCCATGGCTTATTGCGGTTAGCATTCAGCTTGTTTATTGACTTCAATTATAGTAGTGTTATTTTAGTCCTCAAAATCTTTTTAGTTTTAGTTTTTATCTCCTCTCAGCAAAAATCTTTTTAGTCTTGGTCCTTTTTAGTCTTATAGAGCTGATATGAGGTCCTCTGCAAGGAGTGTCAAGGATGGATAAGATGACCTGCGTTCTGACCAGTGTACCAATGGACTTGCCTCACCACATTTAAAATTATAAAATCTATAAAATACGTCGTCTCTATCCTGAATAAACAAGACAAAAGAATAAGAACATGTCAGTGTTGCCACTCAAATTTTTTAAATAGATTTCCGTTGTGCTACAACTGGAAACAAAAAATTGTTTTTGGTTGATTGTTATAAGAACTATTTGAGACGAAAATATTTTCGTCTCACTATTTTAGTGTTAGTCTCGTTTTTGTCGTTCTGCTTTTAATTCTTTTTAGTTTTAGTCCTATTTTAGTCTCACAATTCTTTTTAGTCTTAGTTTTAGTTTTCGTCGACGAGGCCAATTCTTTCTAGTCTTAGTTTTAGTTTTCGTCAATGAAAATAACACTGATTATACATATTTTATTTTAATAAAAGATATATTTACCTTGCCATTTTAATACCATTTAAAATATGTTAAGTATGTCTTCTTTTATGGTAATAGTAATAATAATTCTCTATTTCACAACAGTGGATGAATGTGTTGATGTGCAATAAGTACATGAGGAAAACAAATGAAATAAAATAAATAAATATAAATACATCATGAAATAAAGTCTTGTCTTTATTTTATGTTTTGAGCCAGTTATTACTTTGTTAAAATTAAAGCTTTGATTGCTGTCGGGAGCTGGATGCTCATACAAATGATGTGATGCATTGTGTGAATCATTGTAGTATAATACTCTGTCTCAGCATATTTATATATATTTTTTATTGCTATGTATTGCATCAAACAGGCACAGGTAACAACGGCGCTATACAGCGCCTCCTTCACGCTGCCGTCAGTGATGTTAATGATGACGTACGTCGCGCCGCTGTCACGTCCCTAGGCTTCCTTCTCTTCCGTATGCCCGAGCAATGCCCCACTGTGCTCTCTCTCCTCTCTGAGAGCTACAATCCTCATGTTCGTTACGGCGCTGCGATGGCATTAGGCATAGCGTGTGCGGGCACGGGTCTCAAGGATGCTATCGCGCTGCTGGAGCCGATGACGAACGATCCTATTAATTACGTGAGACAGGGAGCATTAATAGCATCGGCGTTGGTCTTGATGCAACAGAATGAAAGTACTTGTCCTAAGATGGCGCATTTCAGGACTCTTTATGCCAAGGTTAGATTTTTCTTTATATTACATTCTAATTGCACTCTTATGTCGGATTCCAGGAAGTGTGTTTAACTTAGAAACAAATTTTAGCTATATATTGGTTAAAATGTGCATGATCCATGGCAATTACAGCTATTTCATTGGACTATAGCGTCATCTGGTTTTAATGATATCACGCTACTAAAAAAGAGTATTAACATTATTGTGTAATTTAACCTAATTTTAACGAATCGTTACATAAGTATGGATTCTAAACAAATATACTTTTCCTGAAACCGGCCAGTAGTTAGTTTCTCCTGTAGAGTATTTAATAAAGGTTTCCTGTGTTTTTTAAGTAGAGTTTTATTGGCAAGAAGAACTGAACTGTTTTCTAGATAATTATTGATTACTTCTTGCATACTTTTTTTCATTTTCTCAAAATGAAGTAAAAAATATTTATCTTTAGTAAAATTATTATTTAACATTATAATCTCTTCTGTCCGTTCATATAGCTTTTTAATTCTGTTTTATGCCTATTGATGTACCATTTACAAAAATTGACCTTTTTTCTATCATGCATTAAATGTTCTCTCTGAATAACTTTCGAGTGCATCGTCCAAAAACAATCCAAATTTTTTTTTGCAATTAATCGTTGAACTTTCTCTCCGTATCACAATCAGGTGATAGCCGATAAGCATGAAGATGTGATGGCAAAGTTTGGCGCCATTCTCGCTCAAGGCATCATAGACGCCGGTGGGCGCAACACCACCATCAGTCTCCAGTCACGTACGGGTCACACGAACATGGCCGCAGTGGTCGGTCTACTCGTCTTTGTCCAGTTCTGGTACTGGTACCCGCTCACCCACTTCCTCTCTCTGGCTCTCTCTCCTACTTGCATAGTGGGATTAAACGCGGATTTAAATATGCCAAGGATTGAGTTCAAGTCGGGAGCTCGTCCTTCGGTGTTTGCGTATCCACCTCCATTGGAAGAGAAGAAAGATAAGAGTAAGGAGAAGGTGGAGACTGCTGTGTTGAGTATCACAGCGAAACAGGCAAAACGTGAGAAGAAGAAAGATGATAAGATGGAAGTGGTGGGTTGCGGAATATTTCATTTAATTATCTTAATTTTTCAGTTTATTTTCATTTATTTTATCGTTATTTAGTTATGCACTATTGTAAATTTAAAAGTGCATAGAACTATGTGATGTCGTATATATATATGTTACTGCACTATATCTTAAAGATGCAAATAAATAATTAAATAATAATGATAATAATGCTACTGGTTTTTATTTTAGAATTGTGTTATTATTTTTGTTTTACTATTTAATATCAATATTATCTTAATATTGTATTTTGTGAATTGTCTTAATTAAACTGACGATTTCAGTAGCATCACGAGACTTAAATTTGATTGATGATTTGTTATTGATTTTAATCTGCATCAACCGATTGAAAAGAAAAGATAATTTTGTTATTTCGCAATGAAATTTTTCTACTTAGGATGAAGAGAAGGTTGAAGACAAAGCTATAAAAGAAGACAAAACAGTAAAAGAAGAAAAAACGGTGAAAGAAGAGAAAGTTGGTATTGATGTTGATAAAAGTCCTAAACCAGTAGAGACTGATAAGAAAACTGCTAAGAATGGAGATAAAAAGGAAGAGAGTGAAAAGAAAGAAGAGGAAAAGAAGAAGGAAGCGGAACCAGCGTTTGAGATGTTGTCTAATCCTGTACGAGTCATGAAAGCTCAGGTTGGTTTTTTGCAAATATTTTACTTAAAACAAATTTCAATTGAGGTGGAAAAGTTCATTGTATTACGCTGTATTAACTAATACTAATAGCCAGTTATTGTTAATTGATAATGCCTTGACAGTAATTGACCAGCTATTAAAGAAAGATCTTGTCAACTGAGTCTACTTATAAACATTAAGCTCTTTGTTCAGAACTGATGGTTTAGATTAATAGCTGCATTTGATTTTTCAATGACTCGATGTCAATGAACGAAAGCTCATTACTTAGTTAATATATTATGTGTTGAACTACGAGTAGTTCTTCTCTACTATATGTATTTATCTAATACACTGTGGTTTTCCTCGGATAGTTTTCGTACTTAGAGTTAGTAGTTATTTATTTCAACGATTCAGTCATTACTTGCATACTTTAAGTTTGCAAGTTAATGTCATCTCTGTTTACTGAATATTTCTTTATACTTTATACATAATTCAAGTATTGTCAACACTTTTGTATTATTAAACAACAAACAAGCCGTACTCATGCAAACAAATGTGTTAAGTACAACAATAAAGAATCACACCAACTACACAATATCCAGAAACAAATGAAAGAAGAGATCTCAACTAAAGTTAATTTTTATCTGATCTCTAGTTGAAAGTGATGACATTGCCTGCTGGCAGTCGTTACATACCACTGAAGGAGATATCAGTTGGTGGGATCATCATGATGAAGAACGCACGACCTTCAGAGAATGAGGACATCATGGAGCTGGTGGCAGCGGGGGGCCCCAAGGGAGAGGATGAAGTAGAACCTGACCCCCCTGAGGCATTTGAATGGAATGATGATTAGGACACGATAAATGAGTAGTTTATAACTAACACTACGATTATTGGTTAAATCATAGTTAATGATAGTGTGTTATTTCATTAACAAATTGATGAACTGATAGACTGATTGTTTGTTGAATTCATTTGTTGGTTAATTTGCCAGATTGAGTAATTGAGGATTTTTCTCAAATTAAGGGTTTGATAAATTGTTCAATGATTAAATGTATGAAGTAATCATTGCTCTACTGCTTAGTTGATTTAATGATGTATCAGATTAGATTGATCCATTCATTGTTAATTGGATTTATTGATGAATTTATAAATAATTTATCATCAGTTACTCCTGCCTCTTTAGTGGAAATTATTGCAATTTCTGATTTATTACTAAACTTAATATCAATCAAAAATGAACTGAATAAATGTTTGTTTATTTTCAGTTTATTTTTGATTGTTATTCGTTTTATTTCAGCTTGTTCACTCATTTAAAAATAAAACGTTTGTACAATACCATGTTGAGTTTTAGGGCTATTTATTTAACGCTAACTTTTAAGACAAGTTTACATAAAAGATCATTAATTTAGTTCTTTAAATGAGATCTGTGAGGATATTAAAGTAGTTTACATCAGCCTTCTGAAAACTATTGGAATAACATTTCTGTGTTGATGAAAACTATAAAATAGAAAATTCATAGAATTGATTGAAGAACGCATGTTTTGTATTAGTATATTTATAACAAACAATATTAAAACAATAAACAAAAAATATTTTATATAGTATTGAATTAAAAAATTCTCTATTTCTTGAGCGTGCAAATCAAAAGATTTATTGCAGCTCTCAATTGTAAAGATAATGGTGCAGAATTAAATACTGCCTGTTATGAATAGAAAAATAATTTCAGCAATAAATATAATGCCATCTGTGCCAAAAATGTATTGCAAAAATACTCGCTGTTATTGTACTTATAACTTGTAATGATAACTAAGATAACTTTTATGTCATCAAGTTGTAATAATTCAATGATTGATAGGTTACGCAACAGTACAAATATCAAAGCAGATGTAATCTTAATATACATATAATATATTGAAATAGTGTTGAAAAACTTAAGACTTCCTGACATAAGCCAATCTCAAACCATAAAAACGGGTCTCGAGACCTGATTTTATTATGTGTCCTAATAGATTTTTCTTTATTTGGTTCTGAACAAGCTTTGCGGAATGTTATTGGCTCGACACGTTAAGTCTTATCACTCAGATTCAACTATACATCGGTTCACTTTTAAAATTTGTTTTCTGAAGTTTTCCAATTTCTACTTACAGCATGGACTTTACAAGGATCAATTATGAAAACTGGATCTTGAATTTTTTGTTGAAGTTTTGCTTTAGGCATTTCATTAGCTAACCTCATCATGGTTTATAGAATTGATTTCAATTGAAAATCCAAGCTTTTTCATAGGCTTTTTAAGCTATTGGTGAATGCGGCTATTGCTCTATACATCTTTAGCTATTAACTGCATTCTTGACGTCGACATCCATAAGTGTAATCTCTTAATGCTATGTTGCTGAATAAAAAGAATCAATTTTTATCAGCAATTTTGTGTTTTATAGGCTTAAAACTCATGCTAAGGATGGCGCAAATCAGTTTTTTACACAGAATTTTTATAAATTTGACTATAATCTTTACAACACATCTGAAGAGCACTTAGTTTGAATGAAAGTTGACGTTGATTAAGATTCAGACTAAACGCTGCTATCGAACGACTTGTGGGCAGGTGTTCGCTCACTCAAAGGCGACAGAAATTTGAGTTGAACTTCAGGGCAACTGCACGAAAGGTAGAGAAATAAAAATTGATAATTCTGTTACTAAATATGAACGCCGTTCAATGAATTACTTCATTACTTTATCAGAGTTATTATCTGCAATTATCTGCAGTGCTTTTTATGCATTATTTCACATAAGTGTAAATGCTCTCTTTGATCATTTTATATTGAAGTTGATTGATGCAAAGTGTCAATAGCAAAATCGTTATATATCAATATTATGACAGTAATTCAGTGATCTAAAAAAAAGTAAAAAGTAAAAAGTGATCTCTTGTTCATTTTTGATGCGCTATTTTGTAGACCTATCGTTCTTATTTTGTTTCATAAAGTAAACGGACTTCATATAACAACAGCACGGACTGTGTCAAGCATAATGTCTGTTAATCACTTGTTCCTGTTGCTTCATTAATAACTACGTTAATTATAAAGCGTGATAATCATTAGACCTACAATTATACACAGTGTGGAAATAGAGTGCAAGGAACCTATTGCGTGACGAGAATCAGACTCTTCTTCTGAGCAGATCCGCTTAGCTTTCAAATGCACGCGCTTGGGACTAAATTTATTCGTTACAAATCAATAATATTGATAGGAAATGGTTTCTTCTACAGTTTATAGTACACTGAGATTTATAGTTTAACAAAATATATGACATGCACTGACTGCTGTGTTGTGTGATCGCTGTTCTATTTTGGTAATAACTTTTAAGTCTGTGCGATTTTTTTGTGCAAACTCGAAGAGAGTTTTACCGCGTCATACATTAAAGACATTAAAAGTCATTAAAAAGTATTCGCTATATAACATAATTTATTTTATATTAAATAAGTAATTTAGTCTGTATTCATATGCGATAGCTAGTTTTTTTAACTAATACAAACTGTTTGCGCATCTGAAGTGTTTTTCAATTAGTTTAAAGATGAAAAATGGTCCTTATAATTGGTACGATCTTAACTTAAAATCTCATCAAAATTGTCTTTACATTTTATTAGGCCTACTCCTATATTTAAAATCATAAATGTAGTTGTTGTACTCTATGTCTATTGCGTTATGTTAATAATTATAAAGTAAATAAGGATCTACGAATATAAACTTTAAAGTTATTGTAGCGTGCGGCAGATACTGATCTCGACATTCAAAGCGATTGAAGCTTTTAGATTTCTCTGACTCTAATAATACTAAGACAATTCAATAGTCTGACTCGAGCACTGCTGTCCGCATTGATTTCTGTAATCGATCAAGTTGTCGTCAACATCGCTGTTTATTACACATTCCTTGTCTCTAGGGATTGCGACTACTTTCTTGTTGCTACTCAACAAGTTCTGTACAATGATTTATCCTGAGAAGTCAGTTCTATTTTTAAAGATGTAATATTTATTGTTATTTAACTAGACAGCATTGTATATTAAGAGTATCCCTGCAGTGAAGTTAGCTGCTTTTCCTAAAATATGATTTTTATCATTTTATTTAAGTTTAAAGAATAAAATAAATTTAAAAAAATAAAGAAATTCGAAATAAGTTTTTTCGAATTTCTTTCTGACAATAATTTTCTTTAATAAATGTCCCTAAAGTACTAAAAATATCTGTGCTTAATCCGATCTACATCTACTTTTTTTATCACAATGTAATAGCTCAATTGGTGTAAATTAAGCTTCTTTGTAATAATCGACTATCGACCAATCATATACATTCATACTTTATTTGACCCCAGAATTGTTATATTTTATTATCAAAATTCACATATACTGAGAATAATATATTAAATAAAATAAATAATAAATGAATATATTAGTTTATGCAGTTTATTGATTTTTGTTATAATTTTAAAGTGAATTTAAGACTTCTTATTCTAAAGATTCAATTTCTACATCAGTTAGAAGTCAATTATAAACAGTAAAGCAAGAAAATTAATGATCATTTAAGGATGTTCATCTATTTCACTCATTAGTTCCTCTTTATTCGAGAAAAACTAACTCTATAATAATCTACTTTATGCTATCTTAATGTCACAAGTACACAGGCGTCTCGTATAATTCTAGAAGTAATTACTGTCATGTACTTACAGTATTTAGAGTGCATAGAGTTTTTTGCAACGAGATCAATAAAGTCTGCATAATGGTAATGCGGTCATTCAGAGACGAAGCAGTGGTGGATTAGTCTTAACTTGAAACATCTGAGGCTTTTATTTAATCGCAACAGCGATAAAGCAAAAAGTCTCTCTAGATGCGATATATTAAAGGACAGAACTTGTCAACAAGCGACAATAATGAAGTTGATTATTATGCTTAAATTGAAAAATGTCAAAGATAGTATTAAGCAAAAGTCAATATTATATGTTATTTAATATTGTATTGTAGTAATAATATTTAAAATCAAATGTAAATCTCTATTAGTCAGTGTTACCGTTGTTAAATAGACCTCGTTATTATTTAATATGTAATAGTAGTCAATATTATTTAATTGAAGTCGTATGTAAGTAGTCGTGAACAGTATAAGCCTATAGTTAATACTGTTTAATATTCAATAATATTAAATACAACATATTACTGCATCATGATGCGCGCTCCACTGGATCTAATATTATTATTGTCAATGTTACAACAGTGTAACATTGACAATTGTTATTGAAATTTAAAACAGTACATTCAGTCATTGTCAAATAATATATTTTGTTAACACTGTTTTTATGTTTATCTATAATATACGACTGTATGTCGTTGATATTTGTGTTTTTGCGAATATATTTAATATAATTAATTAATCATTACAATTTAAAAAGTAAGTTACATAAATATTTAACTTTGATATTATCATACTGATTTAAAATACTCTTATTTATGAAAAATTAAACTTCTTATTCAAATAAAGTCAAAAATTAGGCTTGAGTAGATCAATGAAAATACATTTTAGAATAGACTGTCATTAACAAATCATCACAAATAATATCGAAGATCCTATGTTGAGAAACTTGCTCTTTGTTTCAACAGTTACATTACATTTTATTTAATCTAATTAGCTTAGGACATATAACTTGTATGAGGTCATCCATCCATTTTGCTCATTCTACCGGAATAATAGAGCCATAAATAGCTTTAATTTCCGTCATAACAACACAATATTGTTTTTATGCTTAATTGGAACAGAGATGCATATTTTTTTTATTGAAATTCGATCACAGTTACAATCCTTTACGCTGTAGGCCTATTTATTTAATTAATATTAGAGCATTATATTAGTTTATATAGTATGTTGTTAGCGTCTACACAATAATGGCAGTAGAACGTACATGTCTAGTAATCAATAATATTTTTAGGCTCATAAGTATGCATAATAATAAATACTATATTAAATGAATGATAAACTAAGCATATTTTACGACACATTGCTTAGTTGACACACTAATGAATGGTAAAGATTCAAAAACAACTTCAAATTAATATAAAAATAAAGCTATTTGCAATTATAAGCTTTAATATACTAAAGAACGATTAAAGTAATAATTCTGATAAGCTATATCATTTTAAAATAGAGATATTTTGGTGTTGATCAAACTCAACTCTCTAAAGAACAGTCTACGTATTCCATAAGTGTATAATTTCAACTTGAGCCATTATAATTTCCCATTCATCTAATGTTATCATAACATATAATCATAGATAGTATGACCAAATGGCGTAATATAATCTCAAGGAAAACTCTTCATCAGTAATTCAAAACGAATCAAAAGTGGCATATATCAAATATCAGTCGTCTACTAAAAAGTCAGAGACGCAGAGACAGTATCAACACTCGTTGGTAGTGTCCGTCTATTATACCTGAAACGTTAGAGCACACCGACTTTGTTTTTAAGGTGCATTATTTCATCATCTACAAAGCAGTCACTCAGCATGCAAAACAGTGAATGTATTATAACTGAATGCGTGGGCTTAAACTGATATTTTATTTCCTTCATCAACAAAATCTTCTTTTCTAGTAAGTCGACAATGAGCAGATGCATTTTGCGTGCTCATTAATTTCTTCTAAAATATCGGTGAAAGAGAAATAGTGTGATTTGTATTAATTTGTGCGTTTAGTTTGGACTAGCAACACGCGATGTAAAGATAATTCTAAATGATAAGAAATATTTATTTAAAACTCGGTCATTTTCATCAGATAAGGTAAGTGTTAATGCGAGTTTTATTCGTTTTTAAAGCTATATTAAATTATAATTATAAAAGCTACATTAGTAATATTAAAATAAGAAATATTTTTACATAGAATACTCCATGAAAGGCTTAATTTAAGTATAATTAGGAAAAATGTTTTAATTAGATTAAAATATGTGAAGTTTGTTTATCTTTATAGAATTTGATCGGTAAAAGTATGTAGTTTATGTTGGATAATTATAAAAGAATTGAATAACGGAGCATCAAATGAATGTATCGGATATTCCATTGAAACGTGACATGCTTGTTAATCACGTGATTATTTCAACGAACATTGCTATTCAAAATTAATAATGAGCAATGTTAGTTGGAATTGTTATCGATTCAGAAGAATGATACAGACAACAATTTTTAATTACTCTCGTCATTTATGACATAATTTTGCACTGTCTGTTAAATATATTATCAATTCGATGTTTTTTTATTAGAAAATACAATTTCGGTTGTTAGTTAGTGTTTTTTTGTTTAGTATAAAGTTTCAAAGGAACTAGCGGGAATCACGTGGGAATGAAACATTTATGTTGAATGTATAAGGGAATGGGAATGAAAATAACAGGAATATGACTGATAATATTGAATTTTCATTAATGAAAATAAATTCCGAATATTTGAAAATATACGTTAAATTGAACTTTTTCTAAATTAAACCTTAAATTACAGTATTTAATAATACAAATATACTTTATTGCTAAGTTTAGTAAATTATAGAGAATTCGTAACACATATATTTATCATATGAATATAAGTTAGTTACAAAACTTAAAGCTTTACAATAATTATTATTGTTTATAAAAACACAAACAGATAACCTGTAACAATAATAATCTATGTTGCAATCACGTTTCAAATAGTATCTGTATTATTCATGTAATTATATGCTATACAGAGATGCACTGTAAATCGATACAGATAATGGAACACGAGGATGACAACTTAGTTTACTTAGTACATATCAATATATGAGTTAAAAAATTGATTTACTGTTTTAATGAGTGATGTAAATAACCGAAATCAGAAAATAGAAGATAATTGAGTTTAATGTCGCCGCATCGTGCTGTTGTTGTTGTGGAGAATTAAGCGGAGAAATTAGAGAGAAATGCAATTATTTTATCAGAGAATAAAACAGCATCTGGAAGAAGCCTCACGTGGGCGTTTGCTTAAATCAATACTTTCTTTCACCTGTGAATTACAGAATGTTTATAATGTAAGATATACTTTAAATAGTGAAAGACAGTTTTAGCCAGTTAAACGTTGCATTTCATTTTGGAGAAGTGTTCTGTGAATGTTATCTTTTATCTTCTAGAATATCATCATTAGAATATTTAGCAGCATTTAAGTTACTTCCGCGATGTAAAAATCGAAATAAATAAATAATTTGCAGCGTGAATAGTTGTATCGATTTATTATCAAAAGATCAAATGGCTTATAATTTTGTAAGATTTTACTGTATCATTTTCATGTTCAAGTTTCATGTAAAATTGTCCACAAATCTATTTTTATGCCACCTACTAGTTGAACCGGATTCTACTAGTACCATTCTACAGATTTATGAAAAAATAGCAGTTGTAATAGGTTAAATTTAAAAATTGAAATCTCATCAGATTATCCGTGCCTTAGTTTTAATATTCATTATGTGAAATTCATATTTTTTAGAAATTATTATTTTCTATTTAACAAACGACAGGTTGAAAACAAAAGTAACTGCAAAACATTTTGAGCATATTTCGATCGATTTGCCAAAATTACCAAAATTTAGACAATGCTCTTCCTTAACCCTGCATGTAATGTGCCACAAAATGGGACAGAGTCTCGTCATATATATAATTGCCCATTCAAACTATATTAAAATCAAATTATTCAAAAGATATAATCTTCCACAATTATACGGATATTGAAGCAAATAAAAAAATATATACAAGGACAAAGAAACATTAAAAGAAATATTTCAGTTACAAAATCTAGACCGCCTACTTATTTCTTTCTTGCTAAAATTAGTCCTTCTCTAACGTTATTCACACTTGTAGCGAAATCAACACGAAGTACTCGTGTTTAGTTCGACGTAATCGTCTCTCAAATCTTATTTGCGACGCGATCACATGTGGCTGAACCTCGGGGAAAATAACGTATCGCTTAATCGTTTTTCAGCGTCTTGTCAAAAATTCGATTGTCCATCTTTCATCTAAGTAAAGCAAACTATCTTTGGAAATTTTATTTGACAATTTTGTTCGAGTGCTCGAAGCCAAGTGAAGAAGTAAATCAAGCATGGAGCATTTGTTTCGTTATTTCATTTTTTTAATTTAAATTACTAAAACTAGTATATTTAATTTCAGTGATAATTAGTTTGTTTAGTTTAAATAATAATGCGTCGGAAAACCAAAGTGAATGAGATATTAACCAGTAGCAACGAGTTCCTAAGTGAAATATTTATTTTTAACTTTAAGATTTTACAAAATTAACATAAAAATTGCAATCTCTAAGTTACATTAAAAATTTAATCTAAATTAATAATAAATGCAAAGTGA